>CATIWF010001378.1:0-156608 GCA_949630135.1 Balakata baccata | reverse complement strand
ATGACATTGTTATTACTGGAAGCGATAGTGTGGGAATCTCATCTCTAAAGTCCTTTCTTCATACTCAATTTCACACTAAAGACTTAGGGATGCTAAAGTATTTTTTAGGTGTTGGAAGTAACAAGGAGTAAGAAAGGTATTTTTCTATCTCAGCGGAAATATGTGCTTGACTTGTTATCTGAAATAGGAAAATTAGGGGCAAAACCATCAAGTACTCCGATGATTCCTAATGTGCAACTTACAAATGATGGTGAATTATTTGAAGATCCTGAGAAGTATAGAAGATTGGTTGGGAAGTGGAATTATCTCACTGTGACTCGTCCAGATATTGCATATTCTGTTAGTATTGTAAGTCAATTTATGTCGTCACCAACAGTTCATCACTGGATAGCTTTAGAACAAATTTTGTGTCACTTGAAAGGATCCCCTGGATGTGGTATCTTGTATGCGAATCATGGACACACTTATATTGAGTGCTTCTCAGATGCCGATTGGGCAGGTTCAAAGATTGATAGAAGATCTATATCGGGCTATTGTGTCTTTGTTGGAGGAAATTTGGTTTCATGGAAGAGTAAAAAGCAAAATGTTGTATCACGCTCAAGTGTTGAATCAGAATATCGGGTCATGACACAATCTGTATGTGAGATTATGTGGATATGTCAACTCTTGACTGAGGTGGGTCTTAAGATTACGGTACCAGCAAAGTTGTGGTGTGATAACCAAGCTGCTCTTCATATTCTTTCTAATCCTGTTTGCCATGGACGAACAAAACATATTGAGATCGACTACCACTTCATTCGAGAGACTACAGTAAGGTTTGATCTCCACAGGATATGTGAAGACAGAAGAACAATTGGGAGATCTCTTCACTAAAGCTTTAAATGAGGCTCGAATTGATTATCTTTGTAACAAGCTGAGCATGATTAATATCTATGCTTCAACTTGAGGGGGAGTGTTACATAATATAATATCCTAATTAGATAATCCCATAATTAGTGGTTGTAAATATCCTAATTAGTATAGTGTCCTAATTAGTATAGTTGCTTTATTAGCATTCCATCTTTGTATATAAATATGTAAAGCTTGTAGGAATAAAAATATGAAATACATTTCTATATCTCTGTTTTTACACTTTGCAATTATGTTATCGTTTTTTATGCTTAAAGAAAATTGCACTAATAGAGACATTGAAATAATAAATTCAAGTGTTCAAGGAAAGAAACTTCCTCCTTAAATAAGCTTATTAGATAATCAAGAAAACAAATGCATGTGAACGAAAGACAAAAAAGAAAATGGCCCTCCAATCTTGGTCCCTTAAATAAACCCATTGGTAATATGCTCTTCAGTTGTGTAACTTTATTGTCCATAAATGCATGATGATTTGTGAAGTTGAATCCAGAATGACAACTTGTGTCATCTAAATTAGTGCTCATACCATTCTCAAATATCTTGGATTGTATGCACATGTCAATATAATTTTTCTATTGGTGAATTCACTTTTCTGGTTTGAATAAATACTTCTATTTGTCAGATTTTTAGGAAAGAATATAATATTTCCTGTTTATTTTTGTTAGATTTGATTTGTTTTGATTTGCTATCAGATCCCTATTTTTTAGTGTAGAAATCAGCTAATTTGAGAGATTTCCTAATTTTATGGGTTTCCTAATTTGAGGCTGATCCTTTACTATTTATATGTAATTGTCTCTAATGGAATATATGACAGAATTATTTTTCTCCTAAAAATCTACATGGTATAAGAGCCAGGTTGCTCTTTTTTTTTTCCTATTTTCCCATAAATGATGTCCTACAAGTTGGCGATAATTGGTGGCCAAAGAAACACTGTTGCCACGTCTGATCCTTCCAGTACTTCAGATCCTATTCCAATTAATCCCTCTATTTCTTCCATGCCTATACCTATAGATTCTTATTCCCAAAATTCAGGAATTTATCTTATAAGTATAAGACATAATGGGCATAACTATCTTGAGTGGGCTCAATCTGTAAGGTTATCTATTGATGGGCGAGACAAACTTGGGCATTTAACTAGAGAAATTCTAAAACTTGCTGCTGGTGATCTAAATATGAAAAGATGGCAGTCCGAAAACTCCCAAGTCATTGCTTGGCTCATCAATTCCATGGAACCTGCAATTTGAAAACCTCATCTATTTCTTCCTTCTGCCTGAGATGTCTGAGAGGTAGTTCGTGATCTTTACTTAGACCTGGAGAATTCTTCTCAAATTTTAGAGTTGAAAACTCTCTTATGGAAATCTAAACAACATGATCATGATGTTACCACTTATTACAATGAATTAGTAATATTATGGTAGGAGCTTGATCAGTGTTATGATGATGTTTGAGAGAATTCAAATGACTATGATTGTCATAAGAAAAGAGAGGAAAATGACAGAGTTTACATGTTTTTAGTTGGACTTAATCGGAGCTTGGATGAAGTTTGAGATTGCATTCTAGGTAGAAAACCGTTGCCCTCCATTTGGGAAGTGTTTTCTGAGGTTAGACGCGAAGAGTCAAGGAGAAAAGTGATGATGAATAGCGTTGACCCTGGTTTAAATTTTGGATATGAAAGTTTTGCCCTTGTGACCAGAAGTGCTGATTCTGATAATGAAGGGCGAAAAAAACCATGGTGTGATCATTGCAACAAACCATGGCATACTAAGGAGACATGTTAGAAGCTTCATGGTAAACCAACAAATTGGAAAACAAAATCCAAGCGTGATGGTTGTGCCAATCATGTCACTATCACAGAAACTCAGGAACCTTCTATCAACTAAGATGCAGTCCCTTTTACTAAGGAACAACTAGAGCTCCTATATAAGTTATTTGAATCTTCAAAGCTGTCATTAACTCCATCTTGTTCTTTTGTTCAAAAAGGTAATTCTCTAGTTACTGCCTTTTTTGGTGGAGTTCCTGATCTTGTTCATTCCTGGATAATTGATTATGGTGCTATTGATCATATGACGGTTGTTCTAAATTGTTTTCTTTCTATAGTCCTTGTGCAGGAAATAAAAATGTTAAAATAGCAGATGGTTCACTCTCGGTAATTGCTGGAGACTTGAACTATTAAACTTACTTCAATGATAACCATTCATGATGTGCTCCATGTTCCAAATTTGTCTTGCAATTTGTTGTCCATTAGTAAACTTACTTCTAATCATCAGTGTCTAGCTAAAATTTACCCTTCTTACTGTGAATTTCAGGACTTGACCACGGGGAGGATGATTGGCAGTGCTAAGGAAAATGATGGACTTTATTATTTTGACGATGGATTTGCCTCTAGTAGACAAAGTCAAAGTATTTGCTTTAATTCTATTTCGGTTTCCAAAGATAATAATATCATGTTATGGCATTATAGGTTAGGTTATCGTAGTTTTCAGTATTTAAAGCACTTGTTCCCAAGTTTTTTTCAAATAAAAATCCATCTTTTCAATGTGAAGTTTGTCACTTTGCTAAACATTAACGTGCATCTTTTTCCCCCCAGCCTTAAAAACCAGCTACTCCTTTTCCAATGATTCATAGTGATATTTGGGGTCCTAGAATTCCTACATATTCTGGTAAAAAATGGTTTGACTTTTATTGATCATGCAAGATTAAGTTGGGTTTATTTGATGAAGGATAAATCGGAAATAGAAACAATTTTAAAAAATTTTTACATCATGGTTCAAACACAATTTCACACAAATATTAAAATATTGCGGAGTGATAATGAACGAGAATATTTCAAAAATACTTTCATTTCTTTCTTGAAAATGGTATTGTTCATCAAAGTTCTTGTGTTGATACTTCGTAACAAAAGAGTTTAATGAAATAAAAAACAAACATTTGTTGGAAGTTGCATGGACATTATTCATTACCAATCAGGGACCAACATTTCTTTGGGGTGAAGCTATTCTTACTGCTACATATCTCACAAATAGAATGCCTAATAATGTTTTGAACTTTGAAACTCCTTTTAATGTTTTCCAAAAGTTATTTCCTACTAATAGGCTTTCTTCATCTTTACCATTAAAGATATTTCGATGAACCACATTTGTTCATAGTCATAATCAAAATCAAAGGAAATTTGCTCCCCGAGCCATTAAATGTGTTTGTTGGATATACTTCAGCCCAAAAGGGCTATAAATGTTATGAACCCATTTCAAAGAAAGTATTTATTACCATAGATGTTACTTTTTTTGAATTGATTCCCTACTTCAAACCTCATCTTTAGGGGGGGAAGCCAAAATAAATATTAAGTTTTTTATGAGTTCTTCCAAATTAAAAATTCACAACAAAATGATTCTTTCCCTAACTTAGCTGTCCAACCTCAAAATCCTAATTTTTTTATGGAAAGAGAAGGTGGGTCGAGTGTTTTAGATATTGAAAATATAGGTCTTCCTGCAATGACATCTCCTGATGTTCATAAATCTAGGAAAATAGGAAAAGAAACTACAACAATTGTGCCATTTGATATTGTCTACTCGCGGTAGAGGACAACTCAAAAGTAAGGGTCTTCCAGTCCTTTGCATTGTCCAAAATAAGGGTCTTCCAGTCCTTTGCATTGTCCGAAATCCATGAATCTTTCAGGTAAAGGTCCTAAAGATTCTTTACCTTTATCTTTGAGTTTGGAATCAACTAATCCTGAACCCAAGTCTTGTTCAAATTCAAATTTTGATGATTCTAATCTTCCCATTGCTGTTTGAAAGGGTGTAAGGTCTTGTACCCAACATTCATTGTCCAAATATGTGTCATATGAAAATCTCTCACCTGCTTTTTGTGTTTTTACTTCACAATTGTCTTGTATGGAGATTCCTAATAATGTGTAGGATGCTTTGAAAGTTCCTGAGTGGAAGGAGGTTGTTCTTGAGGAGATGAAAGCCTTGAAAAAAAATGGCCCGTGGGAATTAGTTGATCTATCAAGAGGAAATACAACTGTAGGGTGCAAATAGGTGTTCACTATCAAGTATAGAACTGATGGCTCCCTAGAATGATACAAAGCTCGACTTGTAGCCAAGGGATTCACTCAAACCTATGGCATTGACTACTTGGAGACATTTACCCTAGTTGCTAAGCTAAACTCTATAAGAGTTCTTGTGTTTTGCAGCTAATCTTGATTGGTCTCTGCATCAATTGGACGTAAAAAATGCATTTTTCAATGGAGATTTGGAGAAAGAAGTGTACATGGATGCACCCTTGGGATTCGGTGAAACAGTCACCTAGAGCTTGGTTTGAGAAATTTACTCAGTTCGTTAAAAGTCAAGGGTATTCTGAAGGGCAAGGTGATCATGCAATGTTTTTCAAACATTCACAACATGAAAAAATTTCCATACTAATTGTGTATGTGGATAACATCATTCTTACTGGAGATGATGTATTTGAAATGAACTGTTTGAAGACTTCCATCTCATTAGCTTTTAAAATTACGAATTTAGGGCCTTTGAAGTATTTTCTTGGCATGAAGGTTGCTAGGTCGAAGAAAGGGATTTTTGTCTCCCAAAGGAAGTATATTCTTGACCTTCTTAAGGAGACTGTACAAGTGGTTGTAAGCTAGCTGACACACTCATAGATCCCAATTAGAAACTTGGGGATGGTGAAGAAGGCGATATGAACACAATATCAGAAGTTGGTGGGTAAATTGATTTACTTATCACATACGATACCAAATATTGCTTTTGTTGTGAGCTTGGTAAGCCAGTTTATGCATTCATCCTACTAGAAACACCTTGAGGTAGCCTATGAAATTCTTAGATACTTAAAAGGTGCACCAGGCAAGGGGTTACTGTTCTAGAAGACTACACAACATAATATAAAAGCATATACTCATGCAGATTGGGCAGGCTCGGTGACTGATAGAAAATCTATTTTAGGATATTGTACTTATGTTTGGGGAAATCTGGTCACATGGCACAGTAAGAAACAAAATGTTGTAGCAAAGAGCAGTGCCGAAACTGAATATAGGGAATGGAGTTTGTGAAATGCTTTGGTTAAGGAAAATTCTTGAAGAATTACGGATATCGATTCATATGCCAATGAAGCTATATTGTGATAATAAAGCTGCCATTAGTATTGTTCAAAATCTAGTTCAACATGATCGCACAAAACATGTGGAGATTGACAGATACTTCATTAAGGAAAAGATTGACAGTGGTGCTGTTTGCATGCCTTTTGTTCCTTCTACGCAACAAATAGCTGATATCTTCACCTTGAGATTCTGTAGAACTAATTTCGAGGTGTTTGTAAGCAAGTTAAGCATTTAGAACTAATTTCGAGGTGTTTGTAAGCAAGTTAAGCATTATAGACATCTATACACCAACTTGAGGAGGGTTGTCAGATTTTTAGGAAAGAATATAATATTTCCTGTTTATTTTTGTTAGATTTGATTTGTTTTGATTTGCTATCAGATTCCTATTTTTTAGTGTAGAAATCAGCTAATTTGAGGGATTTTCTAATTTTATGGGTTTCCTAATTTGAGGCTGACCCTCTACTATTTACATGTAATTGTTTCTAATGGAATATATGGCAGAATTATTTTTCTCCTAAAAATCTACACTATTGAACTTGATCTCTATTTTATTTGCTTATGTAATATAGTGGATGAGGGAAGTCATCAATATGAATTATTGTCAGTTTTGTTTCTAGTTGTAAATGGAATTTAAAGTCTTTATTACCATTCCTTAATTCCTCCCTATCTCATATTTTGCCTTTTAAATGAATGTGATCCAGTGAACAGCAACCTTTGCGATTGAATCCTGCTGAAGTATGTGAGGTTATCGGTGCAGTTAGCTCAGAGACATATTCCCCTTGTTCGAATAATTTTACCATATCATCCAGATTAAGTAACAGCAGTGGAAAGCCATCAATGGATGTTGCTGTAAGCGTCCTTATTAAACTTGTCATTGACATGTAAGTTACGGTACAGTTCCCTTACATTATTATTTTGGCTGTTGCATAATGTTCTTTGCTAAATCCGGTTTTCTTGCATCTATCTGTTTATTCCCATAGATATCCATGTGCAATGGTGCAGGGATAGTTGATGTGCCAGTTTCATATGTAGCTTGGTGTGCTAGTCCTTTGAATATTACCTGGAATTATGTTTGTTTGATTTTGTAAATGCATCATCTGTTTACTGGCGTTTCTTAATCTATTTCTGGGGCCTAAATTATTTGATATGTAAACTGCTTTCAAATCGTGTGCAATATGAGAAAAGAAAGTTTAATGCAACTACCCAAGGTGTGATTTGAGCATATAGATGGCTTGTTTAACCAGAAGTGAATGTGATCAAATAGGCATAGGAGCTGGAAATGTTTTGTATCAGCAACTTTATTTCATATGAGCATTCTAATTGTCAATGGCTGCCTAAATGCCTGTTTAGGTAACTGGAGATTGTGTTAAAATTGGTCATAATATTAACTGTGAACATCATGTGCTTGAGTCCATAGATAATAGATGGCACTTTATTACAATATTTGTCTAGCTTGAGTTTTTTCCTTGTTGATTTTGTGTTCAGTGAATGAATGCAACTTATAATATTTGTTTTATCACGATCACTTGCTGATGTTTTGATGAGTCGGACTTGTGATAAATTGTGTGAAATTTCTAAATGTCTTCTAAGCTTTATTGTCATGATTTAATTTAGGATTTAGCTATTTTTATCCCGTAACTCGTTATTTGCACTCCGCATTTAATGTAATTTTTTTGTGAAAACTGACTGAAATGTCCCAATGTTATCTTATTGCAATTTCTTTTATTGAAAAATTCTTAAAGTAACTTTTACAGACTATTTTTCATCTTCTTACCTTGTTCTACTAAAGAAGGGATATGTGGATTGCAAATATCATGAGATGGTGTTCAAAAGGTGGCACCCTTTAATTATTCATGGCTGTTAAATAGCGATATTAGATTTTGATTGGGTCCAGAAGCATTGTAAATGGAAACAACTGATCATAAGCATGTAACTTAGAGTTCCTTCTGGGACAAAAAGTGAAAAAGAAAAGCAAGTGAGAGGGAGAGAATCTCAGATTCTCAAGCCTTAATGAATTTGGAGTTAACTGATCAGTTTGTTCCTTTTCTTCTGTCTCTTTTTTTTTTTTTCGTTCTTTCCTTCTCATTATGGTTTTATAATGCTCATGGAAGGCCATTGAAAAATTTTGTAGGTATGTGTTGGACTCTGGGACAGCGGCTCCTCTCACACTTTCTATGCTTGAGGTGCTGTATGAATAAAATTTGATGGTTTTTCTTTTGGTGATTGCTTATTGTGAATGCTTCTAATTTTTATCTTAAAAATTATGTCAGGAAATGCTTAGCTCTCCAAAAGTGGCTTGTAGGGTTCGTGCTTTTGATGTGATTTTGAATCTTGGAGTCCATGGTCATTTACTGGAACCGATGATGGTGGATGTTACTTCCACAATTGAAGAAGAGTATTCACAAGAACAATTTGCTGATACTGATGGGCAATTCACAGCACAGGGGAACAGGCCAGCTGATTCTGTTAATAAGTTGGGCACTTCAGCCATTGATTACTTTGAATCTTGGATTTTAAACATTTTATATGAAATACTTCTACTTCTTGTTCAGGTATTGTTCTCTGTACTAGCATTTGAGTCACTCAATTATTTGATTTACCTTATTTTTCTTTGCCTTTTAACTGATATATGCTGTCTTGAATCTCCTTAATTGCTAGTCTTCTACTTTTTTGAGAATTGTACTTTTTGAACTATTATAAGCTAATTATTTCACCATTGAAAGTGATATTATAATGACTAACCATCGGACTTAAAACATGCTTGAGAATGCAAAATGGGAACTGGGGAAGTTGCTCAAGTGATTTTGCTTGAAAATCCATAAGCAAAGATATTTTGCCTTTTTGCTTTGTTTTTATTGTTGCTGTTGATGTAGGATGTTGATTGTTCTCATAATTCGTTCCTATCTGATCTCCTAAATATTTTTGCAGACAGAGGAAAAGGAAGAATCTGTTTGGGCATCTGCTTTAAGTTGTTTACTATACTTTGTTTGCGATAGAGGCAAAATCTTGAGAAAGCGATTAGAAGGCCTTGACATAAGGGTGAGCTAGTATTTCCATCCTATCTTTAGTTCTTCAAAACTCTATCATAGGAATGCAATCTCTTTGCTTCCCCTATTGTTAATGCTGCTCTGTTCAGCAAAAACTATTTACTAATCTTTGCTTATCACAACTGCTTTTATATTGCCTTGACATACAGGTGAGCTACCATGTCCTTTTGGCATTTCAACTTAACTTTTTTGTTGTAGAATCACAATTTTTTACCCATTTATTTATGCTGCTTTAATCAGTGAGAACTTTCTTTATGTTTATTGCCGATATGCAGTAAGTAAATTTGGGTAGGACATAAATTCTTAAATAGAGATCTGGACTCTTTAAGGATGTTTTCCGTGCCTAAACAATGTCATTTAGGTGCTGAACTATTCAAAGGCCTTTTCTCAAGCAGGGGGTGCATCTGATAGTTCTCAAACTCTGTTAACCCCCTTGTTATATCTTTTCTGGGTGGGCATGCTGAAAGAAACAGCTTTATGGCATCTTGAAAAGAATGTTTAACATGGACCAGAAAGTTACATGGAATATTAGCTGCATAGTAAATTGCATACCAATTTTTTGGGGATGCATTATGATTTTGTGAATAAGATAATAAGCCGAAAGAGGAAGAAAGTACTAATATGTTGGTTTAGTCATTACAACAGTATAATACTGTGTGTTTTATGTTTAACTTTGAATTGCTCAAAGATTGCAAAAATGAAAGACTTGGAAATTTGACCCACCCTCATTCAAATGTTGGATATGCTCGTCCAATTGAAGAATCTCTGTGAAGACTATTTTACCAGATTGTGCTTCTTAGTATAAACTTAAACTGAGAAAACAAAGAATTGAAGAGAATAAGAAGATGACATCAAAACTCAAAAGTGTTACCATTGGGTTATATCAATCTGTTTTAGGAAGATATTTTGCTATTTTGACAAGTATTTTATTTCTAGTAGAATTCCTAAGTTAGTGGTTATTTGCTGTAAGTTTCCTAAGATTATTAGGTCAATTATGAGAGCCTAAAATATAGCTTTCCTATTTTATGTAATAATCTAGTCATATTTAAAGGACCGTATGAATAAGAGAAGGAGCAAGCAGATTTAATCAAAAGAAAATATAGATATCTGGAGCTATCTCTTTCAACGAGGTCCAAGGTTTCATTATCCCTTGATGAGCTTGAGTTGTTAGTTAAAAATAGATCGTTCAAAGAATCAAAACAAGAAAATGGGTGCATCTATTGATCTAGATTTTCCAGTCAATTGCCCTGTGACACTATCCATAACTCACAGGCATAACAAAAAACATATATGCCATTTCTTTCTGTTTGTGCTTCTTTCTGCCTACTGTGAGAACACATTCTTGTTTCCTAACACTGATGTCAAGCCCTTCAGTTTCATTATCTTGTTAACTCTATAAGCTGTTCGATCAGTTGAGTTTATGATTTGAGTTGTCTGTTTTGTGTTCCCATAGCTAGTAATAGATGAGCTCCAATCAAGTATCAGTTATTGTGTTTATGTCAAAATTTTCTTTTATAAGTGTTTGATCAGTTCTTTTGGTCCATTTTCAGGTCATTATGACACTTTTAAAGATTAGCAGGAAGAATTCTTGGGCGGAATTAGTTAATAGCAAGCTTATTTGCATGTTAGCAAACATGTTTTATCAAGTTTCTGATTACCCTTCTCTGGATATCTCAAGGACCCCTATCTTTGTTGTGGATCAGGTTGACCTGATTGGAGGAATTAACTTTATTTTCTATGAGGTGTGCAAATGAGTATCCACATACCTGCAACTGTTAAGTGCTATTTACTTTTGTAGTTGTAGTAAATGCATCACAACTGAACCCATATGTTGTTGTTTGTGGCAGTATTCACTTGCTTCTTTGAGAGAAGACAGGCGGAATTTATTTTTGGTTCTTTTTGACTTTGTTTTATATCGAATAAATGAATCATGCATTGCTGCTGGAGTTTCTGAATATAGTGATGATGAGATTCAACCTCTGTCTGCGCTGCTTTCTCTTGCTAATGCTCCTGAAGCTTTTTATATTTCTGTTAAACTTGGGGTGGAAGGCATTGGAGAGCTTTTGAGAAGATCAATATCTGCTGCATTGTCAAGATATTCCAACAATGAACGGCTAAATATGGTAACCTAGAACATTTATAATGTTTCATCTATGTAGGGCATTTCTTGAGCATATGCAAAAATATATATACAAGGTCATTTTTCTATTATTTTTACATTTACACATGTTCAAATTGTGTGTAATATCTTTATTTAACGCCCTGTACATGTGAATTGTTTGTACCACCTATGTAATTGGCTAATGTATTGCCTAGTGCATGAATTGAGTATTCAAATTATGCAAAATTACCATAAGTTACTTGTTGATTGTGAGATCGTATTATTTTTTTAAATTTCTGTTGCTATTAATATTCAAAATTTCATTATGAATGATTGATACAGTTGGATTTTTCTGAAGATATACTTCTTTTTCTCTCTTTTTAATATGGTGGGGGTAAGAATATAGGGGTTGGGATAGTCATTTAATGAGATTGAATTTGTGTTTATTAGATTGAAATGTAAGGCTTCTTTCTGGGTTTTCAGTGTTACCAGGCATCACAGGTGTTACTTACCCCTCAATAATACACACTCATGCACACACACAGCCATTGTACATGAATTCTGCATGCTTGACGTACACACAGCCTGATAATTGTACAACAGAATGAGAGTTTTACTTCCTCCATCATGTGAAAATTATATGTTTGCTTTCCTTTGCCCTTTGAGAAAAAAAAAATTCTGACTAATAAGACATTTATTCTTTTTATACATTGTATGAGCTCATAGGCTTTCCTGTGTGAGGTATATCCTCCTTTGGAATGCTGACTAATTACATTTTTTTCCCACTACTGCTTTCTGAATTTAATTTTATCTTATGCAGCTCTTGGAAAATATCACAGAGAACTTGGATGCAATAATTGGTTCTTTCACTCATTTAGACAAAGAATTCTCCCATCTGATGCAGATAACCAAATCTTACAAATTACTTGAAAGTATTGTGACTGCAGGCCTAAGGAATAGTGTTCTCATCAAAGCAAAGCTTGCTTGGGCCACATTGCATTCTCTGCTTCATTCTGAAAGAATTGCTTACCGCCAAAATGGCTATACCTGGCTTGGTGATTTGCTTATTGCAGAAATTAATGATGGAAGAGATGCAAGCATATGGTCAAATATCAAAGACTTGCAGCATCAAATTACCTCTGCTGGTGTTAATGATTCTTCAGTTGCTCCAGATGTTCCTTTATCTATTTGGCTTATGTGTGGGCTTCTGAAGTCCAAAAACTGCCTTATTAGATGGGGCTTCCTATTTGTCCTGGAGAGACTTCTCACGCGTTGCAAATTTTTGTTGGATGAGAATGAATTGCAACCTCTAAACAATGGGAATGCTGGTACCGAACATGTAGATGCCCAACTTGAGAAGGCAAATGCAGTGATAGACATTATGAGCAGTGCTTTATCCTTAGTAGCTCAAATAAATGAAACAGATCGCATCAACATTTTGAAGGTATTTTTCTTGGATAACCTGGAAACCAATTGATTAGTCCTTGAGAATGATTTTTAGGTTACAGGCATACGACCTGTGATTCTACCTTTTCCAGATTGAAGATCTGAATTCCCCCACGCTTTATGAAATAATTTTTGCTTGTTCAGATGGCTTTTTTTTTTTTTTTTGGGGTATCCAGGGGACTAACATGCAGAATTATCTGATGGAACTTGGAAGGTAATATTTTCGAGGGAGTATCTTCTCTTGTTCTCAAAAGTTATCTAAAATAAGAATGTGCTAGTGATGTGGTGTCTACTTTTATTCTTTTCCATTGATTTTTTTTTTTTTTTTGAAAAAATTATATTCTAGGGCTGGAATTGTTTATACTAATCTTAAGAGCTTCTGATTTATAACCTGTGTTTTATCAAGTTTATTATATAAGTTATAATGGTGAGCATTATGCCTCACATTCCAATGGTTTCTGTAAGCAGATGTGTGAGATACTGTTCTCTCAGTTGTGCCTGAAAGTCATCCCGTCAGCTGTGATGCCATATGGAGAGAATACACAGCAGGGAAAAATATATGGTGGCACAGATGAAAATAAAAAAAGTGGTGCTGAGCATGTTTCTCAGCAAGACAACAGTCTTGTTAATGAATTTGTGGAGGAAACTGATGGCGGAACTAGCAATAACTTTAATGGTTCTCTAATGTGTGGGACAGCATCAATGGCAGCAATGCTTCTCCAAGGGAAGGCTATTGTTCCTATGCAATTAGTTGCACGAATTCCTGCAGCATTGTTCTATTGGCCATTGATTCAGCTCGCTGGTGCAGCAGCGGACAATATAGCACTGGGTGTTGCTGTTGGAAGTAAAGGAAGAGGAAACCTTCCTGGCTCTGCATCAGATATTAGGGCTACTCTTCTATTGCTTTTAATTGGTAAATGCACAGCAGATCCGGCTGCTTTTCAAGAAGTTGGGGGAGAAGAATTTTTTAGGTGCTCTCTCATTCTCTACTCCTTCAGGATGATGTTTATTGAACTTTTTGATAAGATATGCAAACTTCTTCTGCATTTGGTTGTTGGCAGGGAGCTTTTGGATGATACAGATTCAAGGGTAGCATATTACTCTTCAGCATTTCTTTTGAAGGTAAGGTTCTTCTCCCCCACCCCCCTAATGGCCATGAGCTGTTTCATTTCTTCGAATTTGAATCTATGCTTACTCCTTACAATTTGGAACATTTCAGAGAATGATGACAGAAAAGCCTGATGAATACCAACACATGCTTCAAAATCTTATCTTTAAAGCGCAGCAGGTAATTTTTCTTTGGGATGCAAATAACGCTCAATTTTGATATGAATCAGAAAACAAGAATAATTGCTAAGGTTCAAGTATGATGACTTTTGTCTCTCGTTAACATGTTAAATTAGGTATACCAGAATAGTCGATTAATATTGCTATCAAGATTTCTGATAGCATCATTGTCCTCTAATTACATTCCAGTCTTCAATAAGATTATCTAATTATTGTTAAAATGTACTATTTTTATGCTTCTGTTCACATATTAGTAGTGACCAAGTCCTTTTTGTCCTGCTGTGCAGAGCAACAATGAAATGCTGTTGGAAAATCCATACCTTCAGATGCGTGGCATACTACAGCTATCAAATGACGGGCTTTAGTCTGGTGATTCTTGTTAAGTCTTATTGCTTCTGATCCTCGAGACAGCATGTTGATGCATAACTTGACTTTCTTTGCTATTGACCCTCATTTGCCCTGGGAACATTCAACCTGAGTTCTCAAACCCTTTGGATTATTCTTGATATTCAAGACATACATAGAACAGTTATAGAGATTCAGTAAAGTGCGTCAACCAGCCAAAAAATTATAACTTAAGCAGTTATGGACCCTTTCCTTCTCCACTGAAAATAAAAAAAAGGCTGATTGTACAAGATGAACTAGGAAATTTGATCAATCTGGGAAATTCATTGTGCTTTACATTCTCACTCCAAGATGTGCTGCCTCTTCAGTTCTTTTGCGAAGACTCTTTGAAAAATGTGATAATGATGATGCCCTCCATCTGTATCTCCATTGTCATTAATTAGAGCACTGAAAATTCTTCTTATTGGAAAATCATGCATCGGCGTTCATCTGAAGGTTCGATATGTGATGAATTGTTGCAAAAGCCAGAGTATTATATGTTCAGGAAACTTTCTGGAGTTAAATGCTATTGTTGCTTTGGCCGTCATTCATTTGCCTCTTTCTTGGAGGTTCTAGGATGTATATTCAGGTACTTCTAATCTTTCGTCAGTTCTTCATATTCTTATTATTTTATAAATTCAATTTTACAGATTGCTGTCTTGTCAAATAGAAAGAGTCTGAAGACTTGCAACTTGATATGTATTTGGAAGTCCAAAAGGAAAGGAAAGGAAAGGAAAGAAAAGGAGAGGAGAAGGTAGGGAATAAATGAAGTGAAGAGCAGGGGAGGGGAAGGGAGGGGAGGGGAGGCGAGGGAAGTGAAAGGAAAGTTAGGGTGAATACTCTCCCTATTTTAGTGGTTGGTGAGGGGAAGGAGGTGAAAAGAGAACAGAAAATTTTTATACTAATTAGAAAATGAAGTGTAAAGTAGGAGGGGAAAGTTCATTAGTAAAATACATTAATTGAAATATTGAAATTTCATATAGGGGATAAGACCAATGTTACATATCATTCTCTTCCCCCTCCCTCTCTTTCTGGCTTCTATTTCAGTTTCTCAGTTTAAGAGTTTTAACATGTATTGCCCTCTATTTCTCTTCCTCAATTTAAAAATCATTAGGGAGGGGATGGATTAAAAAAATTTCCTTCCTCGCATCCCCCTTCATCCAAATACATTTTAAGCAGTTGTAGGCCCAAATCCTGATAGTTGGTCAATGTAAAAAAAATGTTAAAGTGTAGGATCGTCTTTAGATTGCCCTTTTAAGGACTTTATTCTGATGGATCCATAATTCACTGTCTTGCTTGTGCAAATTTAAGATAGAGGTGTTCCTATCAAGCCATTTAATTGTAAAGACGAGCATTTATGTGTCACAGACACACAAGTTTCTATTCCATTTGGATGCAGTAATCTGGTGTGCATATCTATTTGAGAGATTTCCCAGGCGATGTCAGGACAACCCTTCCTTTTGTTTGTACAGAACTGTGATGGCTATCGGCCTTTTATTTTATATATTCTTAATTGCTGAAGACGACATTAATTCTGGCTTCTTTTTGAAACAGCCATCCCTACATAATAAAAAACTGAGTTCTTTCCAACGCACTGAGGTTTGTCTACTCTTTTATGACAAGACACACCTATGATTTTGTATGTTTAGTGAATAGGGACCTAAAAGCAGCTGGCTGGGTTGTGGGGATCTCAACTCCCAAAGGCTCTCCCATTTTGTGTTTTGGGGCATTTTGTGGATGTCTGTAACTAAAGACATCTCCCAAATGCAGCTAATATGCTGTTTTCTTTTCTCAACTTAGTAATATGTATTCATTGTTTATTTTTTACATTGTAAATATGTAATTTCATGATTTTCATTGTTAGCTGGTGCAAGTGTTGTATAATGGGTGGTTGAGAAATTCTTGTTCCACTTTTAGAATGTGAGCTGATTTAAATAAAGAAGTTCTGGTTCCCATTCTTCCTTTTTTCCCCCTCTTCTCTTTGATTTAACTTTTTATTAGCAAGTGAATCACTAGTAGTTCTACTATCCATGAAAAATTTTCTCAAGAAATAATTTTGCTTAAGTCATGATGATTCAATTGATAGTGCTGTATCGAAGCTTAATGTTATAGGTTAGAGGCAGCTTCAGTAGAGGATATGATATTAATCTTTCCATTAAAGAGGAAGCTTTACTAATTTATTATAATCATGAATAATTTGTTGATATAAACAATTAGTATTGAAACACAAATTTATAATTAATAAAATTTAAAAGAATAATATAGTTTAAATATATAAAAAAATCAAATTTTCTATTAAGGTTTTTGAGAAAAAAAACCTCTAAAATGAAGTGTTTGAATATATTATAAGTGTTTAGAATAATATACTTCATTGGGAATATATTATAGGTGTTTAGAAAAATTTTGCTGGATGTGGGTTGTTTTTACGTTACATTACAATTAAAAGCATAACTAGTAAGTTACATAGAAATAATTTTTTTGAAATACAAGATTCTTTTAAGTACATTCATGATATGTTATCGTATAAAAATTATCATAATAGTTAATTGATAATTTTTTAAAAATGTCAAAAAACTGCTAAAATATTATAACAATATATCCACTTTGAGGTTTTTTTTTCAAAACTATCAAAAGTGTTTAAAAATATTATAAACATATTGAAATTCAAAAAGTCATTTAAAACTACCAAAAACGTTTAAAAATATTATAAAAATACTGAAATTCAAAAAGTCACATATTAAAAAGTACACATTCAGTATATCTCTAGAATATTTTGGGTATACTTTGGTTTAATATTATTAAAAATATTTTGGATATATTTTGAAAATATCTTGAATATATTTTAAGAATATCTTGGAAAATAAAAATTTTTTAGGAACATCTTGGGTATACATTGGTTATGTAAACTTTGGGTATACCTTGAAAATTCATTGGAAACACTTTAGTAATATTTTGGAAATACCTTGAGTATAACCTTGAAAATTCTTTGGCAATATTTTGGATATACATTATATCCCATTAGCACCTATTTTAGAAGCTGTTCTAAGCTATTTAGGTATGCCTACCCCCACATATGAGATTAATTGTGATGATAATGTGTTTATGTGCAAGGTGTTTTATTGTTATGAAGATAGTGGGGAAACATATATATAGCATTTGTTGTGGAAATGAGTAAAACTGATTATAATGAGGCAAAAAATGCAGTAACAGTTGGAGCTATTGATAATTTGAGGACTTTTTATCGGTTTAAATTTTGGACTATATAACTATAGGGATTTGGTTTGTTCAAAGCTAATATACAAACAATTTATAAAAAATGAAATAAATTTTTTTCGGTTTGCTTACGACCATTTGGCTAGGGATGATCTCTCTTTCACCAAAAAATATGCCAAGTTGATAAGGGCTTTTTGGAGAATGAGGGTTGTTTTCCAAAATATTTTTCATATGGACTGATCATGTTTCTATAGTGTTGTGTTTTGTAGCTTTTAGAAGCGGTTTTTTGTTGTAAATAGTTGAAGTTGCAGTTTTTTTTTTTTTTTTTTTTGCATGATAAAAATAACAATGTCAACAGTTTAGTTACTATTTTTTACTCTTAGGTTTTTCGTAAAATAAGTTTCTTTATTTGTACAAGATGTTTTATGTAATGGTTATGTAAATATTTGTTAACTATAATAAATTGTGCTTTGATTTTATTTAGTGTTAAATTATAACATATTATGTATGATGTTAGTTAGCGGTTAAATATGTTAAATTAAATGATTAAAATAATTTATTTTTTAAATTGATTTTGCAATTAAAAAATACATAAATTTTTAAGAACGAATGGTGATCATTTTAGACATAATAAAAAAATTAACTATATTTATTTTGCTTGTTTTATGGTGATCTATGTTATTATAATTACATAATATAATGTTTTTTTATATACAATTAAATCTGATATTTTTTTAAAATGGTACTTTTTTTTTTTTAGTGTTTCGTATACTTGATATATTACTATTACGAACTATCTCTAACATTGCATTATCAGTATTTTCATATTCTATCAAGGTACGTTTATTTAATGACTTTAAATTTATAAAATATGTGCTTAATTAATTTACATATTTTATGTATGATTAACAAAAAAAAAAAATAGTCCATTTTTGTTTCATGCTGTTTTTTTTTTCTGGAATATATATTTTTATATATTTATTAACTATATAGTTTATTAGTTGCTGATACTATTTAAAAATAACATAAATTAATATTTATTTTATAGCTTATTAAAGATATGAAACGAAGCAAATAACTTGTATTTGCCAATATTGACGCCGAGCAAGTACCTAACATGTTAAACATGCCATACAAAAATTGTGAGAATAATATGTCTGGCTTCGCTGATCAGATTCATGATGATATTTATCATTACTTTTAATTAATAATTTTATTTTTTATATGATTTAACTATAAAATTACAATTATGTATATTGATTAAATGATTTGCTGCTCTAAACAATGCTAAGCATGATCGAAAAACATTTTTCTGCAGAAAATAAATAAATATATATATATATAGGAGCTTATTTGATGAAGTCCGATATGGTATGCCGGACAATGAATGTCACTATTGTGGGGCGTAATACTGGCTTGACGAATGTGTAAAAGATCGTGCCAAATGTAACAAATTTGTTTATTCAATTTGTTGCAGAAAAAGCAAAATTAGATTTCATCTTTCGAAACAAATACCTGACTTTCTAAATAATTTATTGGATCATAATAATGGATATCTTTCTATTAAATTTAAAGAAAGCACGATAATTTATAATTCTATGTTTTGCCTTTTCTTCTATGCGAGGTAAAATTGATTATAAAATTAATAAAAAGGCATATCTTTTTATTTTTAGAATATGCGGTTAAAATTATCATTTAATTGGTTTTTTATTGCCAATTGATGATAAAAAATCAAAATTTGCAATTGTATATTTATGATACCGAAAATGAAATATATAACAGAATTAATTCTTTCATTTATAATGATGCTAATTCATCTATAAATGAAACAATTGTTGATTATTTAATAAAAATATTTGATACGTTTAATGTACTCACACAATCATTTAGAATGATTAAAGACATGTTCAAAAACAACAAATTTTTACAAGTTAAACTAAAAATAGTTGGTCAAAAGTTGAAAATAATCAACAGAATAATGGTCCTTCATGCTCTCTGAAATAGCTAAATTAATAGTGGGAGATTTTTGTTTATATGATAAAAATAGAGATATTATTGTAGAACATAAATTTGGAAATTTAAAACGCATTAGTATTTTATATCAAGTCTAATGGAATAACACTTCAATATTCAATTCTATTTCCTTACGGTGAAGATAGATATAGAATATATATTAATTATGAACTATTTAATAATAAACAAAATTGTAGAAAATGTATTACAATATGAGAATATGATGCTTTTAGATTACTACAACATCACATAGAGAGTACTACATTATTAAGAGAAGACGGATTATTTCAATGATATGTTGTTGATGTATTTTCATATATTAAAAAAAATAGATTTTATTAGATGTAATAAAATAGAGTTACGCTCTAAGATTTATGAAGGTATACTAAATGCTATTCTGCACGGCGATACCAATTCTAATAATATAGGTAAATCGGTAATAATGTTACCTTCCACATATATTGGTGGTCCTCGATATATGTTAAAACATTATCATGATGTAATGACAATTTATAAATTTTATGGTTATCGTGATATATTTATAACGTTTATATGTAATCATTTATGGCCTATAGCGATGTTTTGTCCATTTAGCCACATAAATTCCTTTTTTAAACTATTTTGTCTCGAATTCGTAAAATGTACATATGGCTTTCTAATGTTAACATAGTAAGGAAAAATATTTAATTTTGTCAATTGTGCTATATTAGCAATAAGAAACCATATGTTCGGTTTTATGAAATAAACATGTGGTAAAGTGGACAAAAAATGGAGTTCAAGTATTTAAATAAACAAAAAATCGCTGCAAAAAGCTAAATGGCTAAAACGAATATTTTCAAAAGATTGTGTATGATTTAACCTTTTTAAAAAAAAAAAAAGTTTTAAAAGACATTTTATTGTATAAAGGCTAAAAATGTAAATTAACTCATGATTTATACCTTATGACATGATTTACTCTTTCAATTTTAATTCAGTGCAAATAAAATTTCGAATTTTAAATTCAGTACAAATTAATTTTTGAATTATATCTTATAGAGTGAGTCACCTATCACTAGACTGAGTTGACTCACAGTTCTGGTTTAAGAGATCTGATTGCATCGAATTTAAAGTTCTATGATTTAGGTGACTCACTCTATATAATATAATTTAATAGCTAATTTACAACTTTAGCCTTATATAAAAGTCCAATTCATTTCACATGCATTTGATTGTGTAAAGGCAATTTGTCTAAGACCGCTTTTTAACTGCTTCAAGCCTTCGATTGCCTCTTTCTTTTCCCCCCCTAGTGCTAAACCTCCTAAAAACCCTAATTCAAGTAATTTGACATAACCTATAAACCCCCTTTCTTTTTGTCAAAAAATTCTCTCTTACATTTAAGAGAGTTGCAAAATGAAAAACCTCAAGCTATATTCAGAATTAACTCTCAATCTAGAGTTACAATCAAAGCAAGAAGTTATTCTATTCTCCGCTTTAGATATCGAGCGTAATCGTTTGTTCTTTGCCTCTTCTGCGAATTTCATCTATTCTACTCAGATCTCCTCTTTCCACGTACGCTCTTCTCTTGCTTTTTATTTTTATTTATTTATTTATTTATTATTTTATAAAGTTTTTAGACGTAAAGTTTGGATTTTTTTAGTTAATTGTTATGTGGGTTTATCTTTTTATATATACATTTTGCGCTTACTCAGAATGGAGGTACATGGAGAAAGCGATCGCTGCCTGCAGAAGTTCATCCTATTGATTTGGAGGATGGGGACTTCATTACTTCATTTGATTATCTTATGGAGAAGGAGGCGCTGATAGTTGGGACTTTTAATGGAGTTCTGTTTGTTTATAACGTGGATGATAATGCCACGGAGGTTGTTGGTCAGGTGGAAGGTGGTGTCAAGTGCATTTCTCCTAGCCCGGATGATGACTTGCTTGGAATTGTTACTGGGTTAGGGCAGATGCTGGTGATGACTCATGATTGGGATTTGTTGTATGAAAATGCGTTGGTGGATGATCAGCCTGATGGTGTTGACGTAAGTAAGGACCTTCTCCATTATTCCTTTTGGTAGCGTTTGAATGGAGAATTTGGAATTGATTTCCTATGTAATTTAATTGGACGAAGATTAGAGGATATAATTTTTCTTCTCTAGATTTTTATGGGATGAAACCTTCAATACTATGATTGCACAAATTTGAAGTTCTGTTGATGACTTTTTGTTCTCATCCTGTTTAACTGTTTAAAACTTTATTTTTACATATTAGATTAAAAGCACCAATCTATATCATTAATCTTCAAATTTGTGGTGCAAGCGTCCTTATAGTTTTCTCAATTCTTTTGTCTTTAATCTTTGGCAACATCTACTCATAAAATATTTATTTGGTGGAGCATTGTTATGCTCTTTGGTATGCAGCTCTGAGGATTAAGAAATGAAAGTTCATTTTATTTATTTTTCACCTTTTTATACTTTACATGCGTTGGTCCCCTGATGTGTGGACTTAATGTTGGATTCCTCTAAGGAAATATCCCTCACTGTCATCTGCATAGTATGCAACTTATTGTGGATATAGTTTGGTGTTCTGTCATGCCGCGCAATCAATGTGTATATTCTTATCATGGTAGGAAGGCTGTCTTTTGCATAAGATATGAATGAGTTAATTTGGATTTTTTTTTTTGTATCAGGTGAGCCTACTTTTTCTTCTGCAAATATGTCAAAGAGTTCTGTATCATGGCGAGGTGATGGGAAATTCTTCGTAACACTGAGTGAGATGGACAACTCTTCTTCCTTGCATAAGAGACTTAAGGTTTGGGAACGAGATTCTGGTGCATTGCATTCTGCTTCAGATTCCAATTCATTCATAGGAGCAGTTTTGGATTGGATGCCAAGCGGAGCCAAAATTGCAGCTGTATATGACAGAAGGGCTGATAATGAATGTCCAAAAATAGTTTTTTATGAGAGAAATGGATTATATAGAAGCTCTTTTAGCATCAATGAACCTGTGGGTGCAACAGTAGAGTTGCTTAAGTGGAACTGTACTTCAGATCTTATTGCATCTGTTGTCAGCCATGATAAGTATGATTCTATTAAGGTTTGGTTTTTCAGCAACAACCATTGGTACTTAAAACATGAAATTAGATACCCAAGGCAGGATGGAGTGAGGTTAATGTGGGATCCAGTAAAGCCACTGGAATTGATTTGTTGGACTCTTGCGGGCCAGATTACAATTTACAATTTCATTTGGATTACTGCTGTGATGGAAAGCTCAACTGCATTGGTCATTGATGACTCCAAGATACTTGTTACTCCACTTCTATTGTCCTTGATTCCACCTCCTCTGCATTTATTCAATCTGAAATTTCCAAGTGCTGTGCGAGACATGGCTTTTTATTCCAAGAACTCTAAGAATCTAGTGGCTGCATTTCTGTCGGATGGCTGTTTCTGTGTTGTAGATCTTCCCGAATCTGATACATGGGAGGAACTTGAAGGCAAAGAAATTAGCATCGAAGCTTCCCTTTCTGAGACTGGATTTGGAACCCTTACACATCTTACATGGTTGGATCCACATGTACTTCTTGCTGTTTCTCACTATGGTTTTACTCATAGTGATTGTATCTCTGAGAGCTCATTGGGTGAGAATGGACTTCATGGTTTTTATTTGCAGGAAATTGAGATTGCATGTTCCGAGGATCATGTTCCAGGGTTGGTAACAAGCTCAGGTTGGCATGCAAAGGTTTCCCATAGAAACCATTTGGAAGGACTGGTAATTGGCATTGCTCCTAATCCTGCCAAAAAGTTCTCAACTTTTGTTCAATTTAGTGGTGGAAAAATCTATGAGTATACATCAGCACTAGGCTTTGGCGTCAGTGGAGAGACTACAGAAAATGATGTTATGAGTTTTTCATCATCTTGCCCTTGGATGAGTATTGTTAATGGTGACTCCTTAAAGCCTTTACTCTTTGGACTCGATGACATTGGTAGGCTCCATTTTGGTGGAAAAGTACTATGCAACAACTGTAGTAGTTTCTCATTCTACTCAAATTTCTCTGACCGAGTGATCACACATTTGATTCTTGCAACCAAACAAGATTTTCTCTTTATTGTTGATATGAGTGATATACTGCATGGAGAAATAGAGTTAAAATATGAAAATTTTGTTCACATTATTAACAAAAGAAGGGAAGAAGAAAATATGAACTTCATACATTTATGGGAAAGAGGGGCCAAAATAATTGGTGTTCTGCATGGTGATGAAGCTGCTGTCATTGTTCAAACACCTCGGGGAAATCTAGAATGCATTTACCCCAGAAAATTGGTCCTAATGTCAATCGTCAATGCTTTGATACAAGGGCGGTTTAGAGATGCATTGCATATGGTTAGGCGGCATAGAATAGATTTCAATATCATCATTGACCATTGTGGTTGGAAAGATTTTCTTCACTCAGCCTCAGAATTTGTCAAACAGGTTAACAATTTGAGCTACATAACTGAGTTTGTCTGTGCCATCAAGAATGAAAATATCATGGAGAAGCTATACCGAAATTACATATCTCTACCTAGCCACAGAAGGGCTGAAGTTGTTCAAGGGCAAGATTTCAAAGGTTTTGATGCCAATAACAAGGTTTCTTCTGTCCTTCTGGCCATAAGGAAAGCTCTTCAAGAACAGGTCCCTGAAAGTCCTGCACGGGAGCTCTGCATTTTGACTACCCTGGCTCGTAGTAATCCACCTGCTCTTGAAGAAGCTTTAGAGAGAATTAAAGTTATTCGTGAACTGGAATTATTAGGTTCTAATGACCCTAGGAGAGTGTCCTACCCTTCTGCCGAAGAAGCATTAAAGCATCTGCTGTGGCTATCTGATTCTGATGCGGTATTTGAATCTGCCTTGGGTCTTTATGATTTGCACCTTGCAGCTATTGTGGCACTAAACTCTCAACGAGACCCAAAGGAATTTCTTCCTTATTTACAAGAACTAGAAAGCATGCCTAGTCTTGTCATGCGCTACAATATAGACCTTAAGCTGCATAGGTTTGAGAAAGCTCTGAAACATATTATTTCAGCTGGTGAAGATTATTATTCAGACTGTATGAACCTCTTAAAGAAAAATCCACAACTTTTTCCACTGGGACATCAACTGATCACTGAACCTGCCAAGAGAATGCAGGTACTTGAAGCATGGGGCGATTATCTTAGTGGTAAAAAATGCTTTGAGGATGCTGCTACAACTTATCTTTGTTGTTCTAGTTTGGAAAAGGCCTTGAAGGCATATCGTGCTTGCGGTAACTGGAGTGGTGTGCTCACAGTTGCTGGGCTTCTTAAACTGGGGAAAGATGCTGTTTTGCAACTTGCCCATGAACTATGTGAAGAACTCCAGGCATTAGGTAAACCACGAGAAGCTGCAAAAATTGCTCTCGAGTATTGTGGAGATGTTAATGGTGGGATATGTTTGTTAATTAGTGCAAGGGATTGGGAGGAAGCTTTAAGAGTTGCTTTCATGCACACACAAGAGAACTTAATCTCAGATGTGAAGAATGCCTCTTTAGAAGGTGCTAACACTCTAATTAGCGAATACAAGGACGGTTCAGAGAAAGTAGGGAAGTACTTGACTCGCTACTTAGCTGTCCGCCAGAGAAGGTTACTGCTTGCAGCAAAGCTTCAGCCAGAGGACCATTCAGTGAAGGACCTGGATGATGATACTGTCTCAGAAGCTAGCAGTAACTTCAGTGGAATGAGTGCCTACACCGCTGGGTATTTGTCTGACTTTATGATGTCTTAATTTCTGATTTGAAGAGACTATTTGTTTCATAAACACACTGGGTTAGTTGATTGATTTTGATGCCCATGAATATTATTAGATCATTATAAGATTCTTTTGTTATGAATTGTTGAACTCATAATCTATAGAATTGGCGGACATTCATTTTATCTTGTTGTGGCTTTTGTTACTCGGCCCATGTTATTCTTTCCATGGTTCTTTAAGTCATTTCTGCCTTCTCTTTTTTTTTTTTTCCGTTTTTTAGCTGGTTATTTTTTCCTCCATCAATTTTATTGGTTATATTCACACTTATTTCTCGTGTGTTTTCACCTTGCTTCTGTATCTTTGTTTTTAGTGTTTTTTTTCTTTCTTCTTTTTCTTTTAAATAGTTTTGAAATGATATTTAGTTATTTGGCGCATTTGATTTACTAAAGTTGAGATGAATAAACTAGACAACTGCAAAATTTTTCTTGACCCAATCTGGATCCCTTCAAGTGGTTGTTTTGCATCATGAACAGAACGAGAAAGGGCTCTGCTGCTTCTGTGAGTTCAAGTGTTACCAGTAAGGCAAGAGACATGAGGCGTCAGAGGAATAGAGGAAAAATTCGCCCTGGAAGGTTCCTTTTCTTCATTTTCTGAGATTCAGATGCTTCTTTTCATTTCTGTTTCTTTGTAGTCTGCCTTTCATGCAAAATTACTTTCTTTGACATTGCAGTCCTGGTGAGGAGTTGGCATTGGTCGAGCACTTGAAAAGCATGTCTCTAACAGATGGATCAAAGCATGAGCTTAGATCTTTATTGACTTCCCTTTTAATGCTTGGGGAAGAGGACATTGCTAGAAAGCTACAACGGATTGCAGAGAATTTCCAGTCGTCTCAAATGGCTGCGGTCAAGCTTGCTGAGGATACAATGTCTACTGATGCCATAAATGAACAGGGGCACAGTCTGGAGCATTACATGCATAAAATGAGAGCTGATTCACAAAATTTAGAGGCTTTATCTTGGCGGCTCAAAGTGTTTCTTTCACCTTAAGAGGTGAGTCTAGTCAAATATGAACTTAATAATTTCTGCAAGTTAAGGTTAGGGATGCTTCAATCCTCTTCACTGCATTTGGCAGAGGCATTGATGGTTTGAACCAAAGTCGTCTATTTGCAGCATCGTCTGTAACATTGGGCATTATTAAGACGAAAAATGAATGAAACCATCGTGTCACTTGCAGCATCGTCTGTAAAGCATTTTCCTTGTTGGATTTATGTTTATGCTTTGAAATTGTAATCTGTTAAACACTTATCGCTTGCATACAGATTGCTTTGCATCTGCGGTAAAGTTCGGATACGCAGCAGATTAGTGTCAGCAAGTGCCTTTGTTTCTATTAGGAAAGCCCTGTCAAAGGAGCAAGGGCAATTCTTTCGACTGAAATATTTTACCCTTTCTTGTTATCTGCCTTATGTATCAGTTGTTTGTGCAGCTTAGCAGATTATTGAGGAACATGTTCTTTTTATTTCTTGTAATGAATTATTATCATTATTTTTGTCACCGTCTTTTTATGTGTATTTTTTTACTTGAAACCCATATTACTCGGATACTTCAAAAATAAAGAAGTATCCATGTCCGATTATCGCTTGATAGAACATGAGTGCTTCATATTTGAAGTGTTCGAGTAACATTGGTACCCATTTTACAACAGTTGCATTTTTGGTTTAACTAGAAATAGTTTGATGGTTAATCTCCCATCCAAAACTAGTCTGTTCCGTTTTTAAATTCCAGAATTAAACAATACAATGAGCTTATCTTCATGGCCATGCCAATGTTAATGAGCATCAGCAACTGTCATCTTGGGTTATCATATTTGCTCCATCTTAGATTGCCTCTTCTTTTATTTGTAACCCGCAAATGACATAGGGGTTTAGGTATGTAAATTGGGTATGAACTTGCAGGTCAATTGAGCAAGATCACTGATTGATGAATTGCAACTGATTTTTGTGAAAAAAGAAAATAAATATAAAGTAATCAAACTTTGAAGAAGGTATAAGCTGCATGAAAGTAATATGAAAAACAATTATCCAATTGGCAGGATTTGAAATGAAAAAAATAATAAAAATTTCACTTAGAAAAATAATATTGATTTTTTAAGAGTAATTTCAAATTAAAAAAGGAAATGAAATTTAAGGCAAAAAAAAAAAAGGTTCCAGAAAATGAAATTATGAGGAAATTAAAAATAATTCAAAAGGGCCCGACCGGGGTCGAACTGGAGACCCTCTTTATCTGCGGTCAAATGCTTCAACACTGAGCTATGGCTCGCGACCGAATCAATTTAAACCAATCACTCCATAATTTTAGTTTTCAGACAATATGAACTTCGTTAATCTTCAATTTACTTCAAGCGTCCCATTTAAAGAAGAAAATTACAAGTTCAAAGTTTATAAATGCTTGTGACTGATGACACTGAAAAGTTCAATAATTACATGGTTATTAAGCTCTACAGCCAAGCAAAGAAACAGTAGTAGAATTCTTGATTTTCAACCAGAGATGTTGACTCGTTCTTTGTAAGATGTGGCAACTCGCAGAGTAATGCACAAGCAACTATGCAACTCTTCACATTTACTTTCGATGAAATCACCCACCTATAAATAGAAGCACTAACCCTGAAAGGCTGAACCCAGTACCACCACATCCTATTTCATATTCAGAAAGAGGAGATTAGTGTGATGACAAGCAAAAACCTCGAAGAAGGAGAGCTCTCCTATTTTGAGTTTTTTGTTAAAGGTAAAATCTCACTTCAAGAAAGAAAGCTTTCGTAGCTCAGTTGGTTAGAGCACCCGTTTAGTAAGCGGGAGGTCTTGAGTTCGACTCTCAACGAAAGCACAGTTTTTTTTTTTTTAAATCTTTTTCTTGTAAGATGGGATATAGCCACAAAATGCAACTCTGAAAACAGTCACTACATTCTCAATGTACATCACCGAAGATGGAGACCTTTAATACTCTGCTCTTAATCAGCTCAAAGACACAAACATCTCCAGCTTCTAGATAATTTCCTCTTGCGAAAGCATTCCAACCAGAACCAAAACCAAAACCAGCTGCGTATCTTATTGAATTGTGTCTCAGTTTCGCTGGCCACATTGTATCTGCAACCTGAAGCACCACACTCGTCACTTTATGCTCAAGGTGCCTCTTGAAAAATTGATATGGGATGCTCTGCAAGTACAAGTGTCCGTCTTAGCATAAGAATGAAGAATATAAAGCCAAAAGAAGTATCGATGACCTTACCACATTGTTATGCACAAAATGGTGTGGCCGCAACACAACCTTGAAGAATGAATATTCTGAGATGAAGTTGTCTGTGGCTTCAAGTGCTCTAGAACTTGAAGAAGCCCCGTGCCCAATTGTTTTCTCTTTGCTCTTCACTTGCATCCATTTTCCTGCATTACATCAAATTCGTCAATCATGTCGGAAAAGTTCTTAGACTCTTACTTGGTAAAGGTTCAACCTTTAATTTCCGTGTAAAAGTAAGAGATTCTTGGTTTAGAAGTACAATTAGATTAATTTCCCCAGTATCAGCAATGTTATAAGAACAATGTTATTGCACAAGTTTTGGTATTCTTACTAGGATGTGGGAATGGGGATTGGTCTCCCATTTTCCTGCACAATGACAGATCATCTAATACTTCCACAGACATATCGTATTTCTTTTCCTCCATCTTGGGGCTATCGATGCTGCCAAATGGGTACTCAATCTCGGAACCACTTTCATCAAGTATGATCACATTGAAATGGGAGGCTTTCACATATTAAAATACTATGATGCAACCAAACTTCAAAGAGTAATACCCTTGAAATTCTGGAAAACCTTTCTCTAACCAAACCTCACCATCACGGTCCAGCAACTGCATTTGCCATATAGCACCACTGGGGACTTGAAGGAATACAGGACTTGACACGCCATTCAAATGATTCCTTAAGAACTTTCTCGGAATTGTCTGTTATAAAGTTCCCAAATAAGTTATTCATTGCAAATACATTTAACTATACATTTAACTATTCTGTTATAGTGGTAAGATATCATCACTCAAGCATCAGTTTATTTAACTATTCAGAGACTCAAGAGTATGGCATCAAAAACCAAGGCAAGTATCTTAGTTGTTTTTTGGCCAATACTATGATATCAACAATGCAATCGCTGCACAATCTATCACTTCGTGTTCTTTTGTTCAAACCCTTGTGAGCTTTGAAAATATTTTTCAGAAATAAATTTAAAGGTCTAATCTTTTGTTTAGTTTCAGGGCAAAGAAACCCACATGCAGACCCAAGATTGAAGAAAAATCCATATTGTAAGACAAACAAATTTTTCCTAAACGTAGTTGCCAGAAGCCCAAGAACGAAGACAAAAATGAAATTATGCTAAAAAATCAAACAAAAAAAAAATGAAAAAGAGAAAGCTAGAGAGAAGAAATGCTTACAATCTTTCCCTCCTGGATAGCATCGTCGAGAATTACTTTGAAAAATTAAGGTTTTTTTTCCATAATCGTCTAGCTCTCACCTTTTCGTTTTCTTGGTCAAAGAAGCTCTCGCCTCTCAAATTGTCACTTTCAGTACCCATTTCAGAGATTCTCTTCTGTGTGAAGCATTAAGTCGTCTACTTCGCCTTAATTATTCTTTTATAATAACTAAGAAAATAATTGAAAAATCTTCCCAAGAAATATTTATAATTAACTAAATTATCGTTTAGTCATGTGATTAAAAAGAAAAAAAGTGTATATTACAGGAACAAGAGTAAAATTGAAAACAGAAAATTTCTTAATTTTATAAAAAATAATAAATACATCATTTTTAATAATAAATATAAGTTTGTAATTATATTAAAAAAATTTAAATACATCATTCTAATTTAATTTGCATTAAAAATATTTAATTATACATGTCAAGTACCAAAAATAGTACATAAAAAATTGTGCCAACTGCACGCCTAACCTCACAGAAGAATTGAATTTTAGGAATAAAAGCAACTTCCAAGAGGATTTAGGATTTGGGGGTTTGCTGTATTTATTCCTAAAATTCAATTGTTGCATGAGGCTAGGTATGCTGTATTTACTTCATCATCAGAAATTAAAAAAAAAAAAAAATCTAAAGTAGCTCATTCATAAATATGAAATCTTTAACAATAACCTCAAAAAAAAAAAATCTAATTTTTCACTCAATATTATATTATAAAAAAATATAATTTTTTGCTTTATATTATATTATAAAAAATTTAATTTAATTTTAATTTATCTTGAAAATTATTTGCATTCTAACAATACTGCTTACTTCACTCTATTTTAATTTTTTTTATTAATACAATTTTCTTAAAATTAATATAAATTTTTTTATTAATACAACTTTATTGAAAAGAAAAGAAAGATAAATAATAAAATATTAACAATAAGCTTTTTGTTGCTTTTAAGTTTGAAAAGAAAAAATATCACTCTTAAAAATTATAAATAAAAAATTTTAGATGATATAAAACTTCTAAATCATAATCATCATATTATAGTATATATAAAAGTAAGAATAGATGGACAGACAAATTTACTAAAAAGTCAACATGATTTTATTAATTAATTTGGTTAATTTTATTATTTAATAATTAAAAGAAAATTTCACTGATTATCATGTTTTAAGTTTTCCCTTCAATATTACCAACAATTTTTTTATTTTCAATTTTACCGAAATTTATTTCTTTTGAACTGTTTTTTTCCTTTTCTTTTCTCTAATCCTAGTTCATAGGCAAGATCTCACCATTCTCTGATTCTCGGCCAACCAACAAACTGATTTTCTTCCTTCAATTCAAGCCATCGAAATTTAAAGTATTTGTGAATCAACATTTTTCTTTTCCTTCGATGCAACATCCTACAAGTTTGACAAGATTTTGGAGCTGAAGGTTTGCATTTAGTAACTTCATTTTTAAATTTTTCTATCCCTTGCACTGAATCCTTAGATAATTGTTTTACTGTACTGTATGTTTGCAATATTAGATGAGCTTGATTTATTTATCTATGTGAAATAAAACTCATATGACAAATCTAGTAATTGTGGTGGCATTCAATTGTTGGTAATATGTTTGTCAAAATTTCACAAATAAAGATATCCACTGCAATGTGAAGCATACTTGTAATGTATTAACAATTCCGTCTCAAGGTAAAAGATAAAGAGAGAGATATGATACATTCCATGTGGTATAATTATTTTACTAACTTGTAAAGAATGGTGAATTAGTGAATTAATTAATTTTTTTTCTTCTTCTTTGTTTTTATTTTTTGGTTGAAAATAGCCCAAGTATACCTAATGTATTTTCATGAAATTCCTAAAGGTATACTAAAGTACTACCAAATAATTTCTTCCAAAGAATTCTCAAAATATACCTAAAATATCATCAAGATATACTCGAGGTATTGCCTTGGAATTTCCAAAGATATACCGAAGGTATCCATAAGGTATACCCAATGTATTTCCAAGAAATTTCTCCTAGGGAATTCCTTAAGAATCTCAAAGTATATCCAAAGTATCCTCAATATATTCCCAGAGTATACCCAAGATATCCACAAGGTATTCCAAACTGTTTGTTTGAGAATTTATGATATTTTGAATTTTGATTGAATTTTATTCTTCTTGTTCTTTAATGATTAATTCTTCTTGTTCTACTTTTTTTTTCTTTATTGGTGAAAATTTAACTAAGATATGTCTAAAGTGTACCTAATGTATCCTGAAGATATATCCTCTGAATATATTTTGAGGTAATTTTGAGATTTTGGTATTGTTGTAATTTTAGAAAATTGTTTTCGATAAAATTGAAAAAAACTTTCAAGGCCGGTAAAAAAGTTAAAAAGTATCCATTTTTTTTTGTATTTTTGTAAATTTCTCATAATTTAATTATTAGTAAATAGTATTAATAATTCATTATTTATATGTTATATATATAAAATATAGATAACTAATATTAAAAAGAAAGAAAAAATGATTTAATAAAAAATAGTAGGAAGACACAATAAAAAAATAATGATAACATATTGTCATTCGAAGTACAATAATAATGATTTTCTCTAACATATTGAATTTATATAATAGTAGGTACAAACTAAATTACAAAACATGCACGCAATATATAACATTAATTTCAAAAATATTGAGTACAATTCTTATAAGTTATTTGAGAAGTTATAATTTCTTAATAATTTTTATATAATTCAATAATTAATTTTATTTTAATCATATACATAACAAGTTAAGTTTTTGAAATTTAAGTGCAAAGTATAATATAATTTACTTTTATATAAAATATAAAAATCAAATATAATTAACAACTATTAGCATTTAAATTAAATGTGACTTAAGTACATAATAATTAAAAGTAACTAAAATTAATTTGCTGGACTATATTATTATTATTATTATTATTTAATAATAATAAATTCAATTATTAAAAATTACATGCATCGTACGTGAATGATTGAGAATAAGGGAAAGATACAAAATGACCGTAAAGTATTTACTAGCTCTATTTTATATATGACTTTTAATAATTAACAAATTAGTAATCTTTATATGTGTTATAAAATAAATTTAATATTTAATAATCGCGTGCAACGCAGGTTAATAAAAAACTAATATAACTAAAAAAGTTAAATAAAGAGGTCGTTGGTGTTGCTGTTAAAACATTTCCAATAATATTCTTTATTTTAAAAAATATTTTTAATAGAATAAAGAGTATTTTAGAGTATTTTTTTTATTATAAAGAGTAAATTTTTTTTTTACAAATCCAATAGAATTTTTATATTTTACTATTCATTTTATTTTATTCTATACAAATTAATATTTATTAAAAGAAAAAAGTAAATAATTTTTATTATGAGAAAAAAAAATACCATAAAAAAACAAAAAAAAGAAAATATGTATACAAGGTTGATATGCATTCATTACAATTAATCTATATTCACTATTTTCAATAAATTTTAAAAATATCGTATACTGGAGTTTTTTTTTTTTTTATAAAGCAACACTTTAAAATAAAGAGCATAATCCAACTAAAATATATATGAGTCATTTATTTGAACTCCAATAGGCTTTCTATTTATTTGAGTTATGTTTTTTTTTAAAATTTTAGAGAATCATTTTATAAAAAAAAAAAGTCTTTAATTGAATATTTATTTTTAAAATTTAAAGTAAAAAGTGAACATGTTACCTAGTAAAAAGTCAAATTTGACTCTTTATTTAATAGGAATTATAATGAATGTATTTCAACTTTTTATTTATGTTAACTTTTTATATTTTTATTGTTGCATTATGCTTCGTAGCTTACACATTAGAATCAAATCCAGTTTTGAATAGCTTTTTATCTCCTTGAGCAGCTGTAAGCGTTGCCGGAATATTGAAGAAATTCAACCATGACTTCAAATGGAAGCAGATTTCAGGATGAGAAATTCACTATTGCTGCAAAATCACCCCATTTTTACCATATCATTCTTGAAACTACTACTCCAGAAAATCTTGTAAGTATCCTTGTTTTTTGATTTGTTTTTATTTGATTTCTTGAATTTATATCCATGTAATTTTCAAGCTATGACAATTTTTTTTTTGTTTAAAAAAAAAGGTAGGGAATCAATTTTCTTCTTTGATCCCATTTGGGTCTGAACCCAAAAATGATAAAGAAAGCAAGATTTTTTTTTTTTTTGTGACAGAAAATCCCTTCTGAGTTTGTGAAAGAATATGGAGATTGTTTATCAAGTCCAATAATACTTAAGGTTCCAACTGGTGCTTCATGGCAAGTAGAGTTGTCCAAGAATGGAGATGAGATCTGGCTGGAAAAGGGTTGGCAAGAATTTTCAATACATCACGACCTAAAACATGGGCACTTTTTAGTTTTTCAGTACAAAGGAGAGAACAATTTCCATGTTTTTATTTTCGATACGAGTGCTGTAGAAATTCAGTACAAATATAATGAAAGTGAAGATGACATTTCTTGTCAAATCTTGGATGATTTAACTGGTGATGACGGTGCAGACGAGGTTGAGGATTTCCATTGTTCCATTCAAGAATCTAAAGGTAAAACTTTATCTTTATGTTTGGAGGATCTGAGAATTTAATTTCAAGCAATGCTCATTTACTTACCTGTCAATTTGGTTTTGATTTTGTAGGAAAGCTGAAGGTTACTTCAGATGAAAATAATAGAGGCAAGGAAGCTGGAAGAGCTTCGCGTTCAATTACTTGTGGAAATCTTGAAGCTGCTAACAACTTCATCTCAAACTATCCTCACATCAAGATTGTTTTGAAGCGTCAACACAATGTGGTAGGTTATATATTGCTGGCATTATTACTATGATGCCAAATCACAATTAGTCATCAGATTAGTTTCTAATTTTGTTGGTTGGATTGAAAATTTCAGTTTGATTTTGAATAAACCAAAATAGGGAAACCAATTAAGGAGAAAATTTTCTGACTTGGGTAAGAGTTGATGTGAAAGTGACACAATCACATTCACTTGAAGTAAGTAATTACACTCCTCCACCTTTAAAAATATATATAATGATAAGTAAATTTATGCAATTTCTTAAGATTTATCCTCCTAAAAGATTCTAGAAATTTATTTTTGCACTTTTGACTTAGATTTCTACCTTTTTGCACTTTTAATTTAGGAATTATGGCTCTACCGCTGATATAAAAAAATAAGCTGAAAATTTTTGAATTGGTTTGCCCTGCACAATGAGGGTTAATATTTTGAGCACCATTAGTCATTGTTTTACACTTAAAGAAGTTATAAGTAATGTTTTATTTATCATGATACCGATTTTATACAGAGCATACCCTTCAGCTTTGTCCATGGGAATATGAAGTGCAAATCACAGACAGTGATGCTTCAAGTTGCAGGTAAATCATGGCCCGTAAAGTTGATAGTGCATTCAGATAAGAGGTTGGCCCTTCTCTCTGCTGGTTGGGGTGCATTTGCTAGCCAAAATTCTCTTCAACCAAGAGATGTTTGCATCTTTGAATTGGTTAAGAGCAATGTGCTGAATGCATCCATTTTCAAATAAGGGGGTAGATTGTTGTAATTAGTAGCAAAACCAAAAAGGGAAAATTCTATATGAGAAATATTATAAATTTTTAGGTAAATTCAGTCTATCATATAATTTGTTGACTAAACTGATTATACAATAACATGCATTATCAGATATAAATGTATATACATGTTATTGTGTGATTATATTAACTTACAGATGAGTAATAGATAGAATCTATCTAAAAATTTCTCGAAAAATATATATATCTATAGTTGGTATTTTAGTATTTTTCTTCTTGTATTTGTAACTTTTACGCTATTTTGTTGTCTGGTTGGAAGTGGCCTTATAAACAAACCATTTCTGTAGACTAATTTTGAAAGTGGATTATTTAATTAATTATAATTACTATACTCCCAAATATTAAATATATTCTTAGAAGAAGAAATATGAGACTCTTGAGATAATTAGGATTAATAATCTTAATTTAGTTAATTATTTAACATAATAATTAAGAAATATTAGAGTTACATGATTTACTGTTTTAAGAAAATTTCTTCATCTTGAATAGTAAATTAAAAAATATATATTTTCACATATTCAAGTAATGAATTATATACTCTTTCTTCCACATATACAAATAGAATTATTTTTATTTTCTAATTTTAATAATAAAATTTAATTGATATTTCTAATACTATAAATTTTACTTATTCTTACAATAATTAGGAATAAGTTAAAATTAGAAAAAAATAAAATAATGGTATTTGAAATTGTTGTTGTGTATTAAAAAATATATTTATAAATTTTTTTATTTAATTGACTTTTTTTATGATTTATTTTTTCGCAACTCTATTTCTGAAAAATATATTTATTTATCTGTTTTTTTAAATCAATTTTCAGAATAAAAAATTAAATTTTTTTTCGAAAAGAAATTTTCCTAATTGGAATGCATCTAAAAATAAAAAATTGAGACCGACAAAAAAAACCTTATTTTATTTTAAAAAAGAAACATGTTTTCGATGAAAAAGGAACAAATAATTTTTCTATTTACAAAAGAAAAAGCGGGTTTTACCCAATATTAGCTATCAAAGCGTTGAGTTCAAAGTGGAACATAAATGACTTGTTTCGTTTTCAAGAAGAAAACAAATTTGCATTTTTAATTTTTCTGATTTTTGAAAATTGTTTTTAATAAATATAGGTAAATAGATATTTTTTTTTATAAAAAAATTTAGAAAAAATAGTTTATAAAAAATTAAAAAATCAATTAATTAAATAAAAAAATTCAAAATATATTTTTAGAATATTTAACAGATATTTCAAACACCCCATAAACTCTCAAGAAATACTATTTGTCCCAATATTTTTTATTTCAATTTATCATAGTTAACATAAAATACTTCTACTATATTCATATACTTTTATTCAATTTGTATTAAAAGTATAAATATTTTATATTAGTTGAGATAAAAAGTGTTAGAACAAGTAGCATTAGCGGAGAGCAGGATTTGTTTGGTGGACTGAAGCAATTTCCCATTATCAATTATTTATATATTTTAATAAAAAAATTGCTACTTAAATCCGTTATTTTTTATCTCAATTTATTCCAACTAGTATACAATATTTATAATTTTAATATAAATTGAATAAAATAAATGGATATATGAATATAATACTGAAACAAGTGACATTTCTATATCATTAACACCTATTAAACGTAAGCGATGACCGCTTTTTTTTTTTTTCCCTTTCCTTATGTTTTGTGCAGGAGTAAAATTTTATTGCAGAATATATAACATTATTACCAATTTTTATATATTTTGTGTAGTCTAACAAATTGTGTTTCTTTGATATTTTTGTTAGAAAATTCCACCTGGGTTCGTGAAGAAATTTGGAAATTGCTTGAGAAGTTCACTAATTTTTGACCATGTAGTATGAATATGGATACAAACATAGATATAGATCATCCAAAACAATATTTACAAAAAATATAGAATGGGAATGCGGAAAAAACTTACAAATATTAAAAATATAGAATAAATTTATAAATAATTAAATTTAAAAATATAATTATAAATTATTATTTTTATATAAAATAAAATAAAAATGATATTAAATTAAATATTTTAACTTATTGAACGAATAGTGTTGTTATATAGAGATTTTAAGTTTTTTAAAAAAGAAAAAAATATTTTTAACAAAAAAAATTGTATTTTTAATTTTTAAAAAATTACAAAATGCATTTAAAAATTTTTTTGTAATTTAAAAATTTTGTGACGGTGCTGGAAATATACTAATATTGAAAAAGTGTCGAAAACGTGACACTGTATAATTAGAGTCTCCGTATTTCATAAAATCTTGAGATTGGGTATGCTGTATTTACTTTTTCATCGGGAAAATAAATAATCTGAACTCTGAAGTAGTTTTGTATTTACTAAAAAAAATAACTCTGAAGTAGTTTTCGTTCATAAATATGAAATCTCTAACAAAACTGCCAATTATATATTACTCATCAGAACGAAATCCAGTTTTGAATAGCTTTTATCTCCTTAAGCAGACGTAAGCGTTGCCGGATATTGAAGAAATTCAACCATGACTTCAAATGGAAGCAGATTTCAGGATGAGAGATTCACTATTGCTGCAAAATCGCCACATTTTTACCATATCATTCTTGAAACTAATACTCCAGAATCTCTTGTAAGTATCCTTGTTTTTAGTTTTTCTTTTCTTTGATTTCTTGAATTTATCCATGTAATCATCAAGCTATGACAAAGCTTTTTTTTTTTTAAATTAGGGAATCAGTTTTCTTCTTTGATCCCATTTGGGTCCAAACCCCAAAATGAAAAAGAAGAAGCAAGATTTTTTTTTTTTTTTTTTTTTTTGTGTGACAGAAAATCCCTTCCAAGTTTGTGAAAGAAAATGGAGATTGTTTATCAGGTCCAGTAATTCTTAAGGTTTCAACCGTTGCTTCATGGCAAGTAGAGTTGTCAAAGAACGGGGATGAAATGTGGCTGGAAAAGGGTTGGCAAGAATTTTCAATGCATCACAACCTAAAACATGGGCACTTATTGGTTTTTCAGTACAAAGGAGAGAACAATTTCCATGTTTTTATTTTCGATATGAGTGCTGTAGAAATTCAGTACAAATATAATGAAAGTGAAGATGACATTTCTTGTCAAATCTTGGATGGTTTAACTAGTGATGATGGTGTAGACAATGTTGAGGATTCACATCTTTCCATTCAAGAATGTCAAGGTAAATTTTATCTTTTGCTTTGGAGTATCTGAAAAAACTTCAAGCAAGACTCATTTTCTTACCTGTTAATTGATTTTCATTTTGTAGGAAAGCTGAAAGATTGTACAGATAAAAAGAGAAAGGGTAAGCAAGTTAGAAGACCCTTATGTCCAAATACTTGTGGAAATCTTGAAGCTGCTAATAACTTTACCTCAGACCACCCTCACTTCAAGATTGTTTTCAAGCATAAGAGGAATGAGGTAGGTTAATTATTTCTTACATTATTACTTTGGAAAAAAGAAAAAAAAAGAGTTAAATGTGTAAATTAACTCCCAAACTATGCCATATGGACTGACTCACTCCCTTAATTTTGACTCCGTGTAAATAAACTATCGAATTTTAAATTTGGAGCAATTAGGCTTCTTAAACCAGAATCGTGAGTCAATTCAGTCTAATGAGAGTGGCTCGATCCATAAAATATAGTTCATGAACTAATTTGCACTGAGTTTAATATTCGAGGGCTTATTTATATTGAGTCAAAATTGAGGGGTTGACTCAAGCCAAATAATATAGTTCATGAGTTAATTTGCACATTTGGCAAAAAAAAAAAAAGGAAAAAGAAAAATGGGATGCAATGGTGAATCATTAGGTTGATTATAATACAATTTGATAAAAAAGAACTGATCTCATTCACTTTAACAGAACAAGTTGGATTGCGCTAAATTAGTCATTTCCTTGATTTCCATTTTAGTTGGTTGGATTGACATATCCAGTATGATCTTTTAACACACCAAAAGAGAGAAAAAGTAGGCTTAGAACAAATCAGAGGTGTTTGATAAGGAATTTTCAGAAACCAAATCAGAGAAATTCTTTTCTGTTTTGGGTAAGAGTGAGTTGGAGTGGAGAAAATGATAAATTCTTAGGTAAACGCATTTTATCACGTCATCCGTATACTAATCCAATTATACAGTGAAATGTATTTAATTATTTTATTCTCATTAATTGATTTGAATACAATATGTATACATGTCAATGAGCTATTAGATTAGTTTACAGATAACGTGATAAATTGAGTTTATCCAAAAATTTCTCGGAGAAAAGAAGCTCGTAATCCTCTATTTGCGTTGTCCTGTACAATGAGAGGGTAATATATTTAGCACCATTAGGCGTCAATCACTGTTTTACATGTATTTGTGATGATATTTTATGCAGAAGCGGCAGTGCATACCCTTCAGCTTTATCCAGGGGAATATGAAGTGCAAATCACAGAGAGTGATGCTTCAAGTTGCAGATAAATCATGGCCTGTGAAGCTAAAGGTCTATTCACATAACTATTCAGCAATCCTCTCTGGTGGTTGGCCTGCATTTGCAAGAGAAAATTCGCTAAAACCAAGAGATGTTTGCATTTTTGAGTTGATCAAGAGCAGTGTTATGACTGTTTCTATTTTCAAATATGGGTGTTAACTGGCACATTTTGTAAGAATTTACATATCATCTTTCAGGAAAATTCTATACAAGAATTATATTTTTAAGGGTTAATCGGTATATGTAGTAGCAAATTCTCTCTTTTTGGGAAAATTCTGTAAAACAAAGGGTGAATCATATAACTACATTATCTTGTAAATACTTCATCAGTTTTATATTAACTGTCGCTTTTGGCGATTTCAGTAGGATTAAGAAGTTATTAATCATACTATATGTAAAAGTGAGAATAGAAGGAACGGATTAATTTACCAAAAAATTAATATAATTATATTAGTTAATTAGGTTAATTTTATCATTTAATAATTTAATTTATTAATAAATAATATTAATAATTCATTAATTAGAATTCTAATTGTATTAGAACTAGATAAGTATATTATATATATATATATATATATATATATAAAATCAAATAATATAAAAAATGTTAATAAATAATAAAAAGGGCTTACATGTGGATTAATACTATATATGTATATTGAACAGATATTTTCATGTTGAATTGAACAATATCATTGCTATTTTTTTTTTGCCTGTATTATATCATATCATATTATATTTCATACTATATAAAAGTGGAAATAGGTGATAAGCAAATTTATCGAAAAATCAACTCGATTGTATTAGTTAATTGAGTTAATTTTGTCATTTAATAACTTAATTTATTTTTAGTACATATTAATTTAATTTATTAGTAAATAGTATTTAATAATTTATTAACTAGAAGTTTAATTCTATTAGAACTAGGTAACTATATTTATATATAAAAAATAAATAACTAATATTAAAAAGAAAAAAAATAATTTAATAAAAAATTAGGAAGGAAAAAAAAAACAATTACAATTGTTATAATATATAATAATTTTTGAACTAGCTACTTATAGAGGAACCAATAATCCTATAGGTTCTCAAGTTTATAAGCATTATAATTTCCTAAGTATATATGCATGATTTTATCAATATTTATATATATTGTTTGTTAAAACTACATATTTTATTAATATGTTGTATTAATTTTTTAAAAAAAGTTAAATACTTGCATGAGCTTTCTTTAACCTTTGCTTAAAAATTTTATGTATCAAATGACATTTATTTTGAAGAGTTATATTAATTCTATATCAAAATTTGATATTGAATCCCTTAAAAAAAAATATTGAATCAATGGTTGAGTAGTTTTGTATCACTTTCATATTTAACAAATTATTGATGTATTAATAATGTATTCATTTTGATTTTTTTTAGTGTTTTAACAGTAAAATTCAAATAAATTTAGTTTAATTTAAAAATTTATTTCCAATTCTCAAAAATTATTGTAATGTCATGTGATTTAGGCTTATATTTCAGGCACTTAATATCTTTTTTTAAATAATTATATATGTAATTGTAAAATTTTTTATACATTTTTTAGTATTAAATTTTTATGTTATCATTATTAATTGCTAGATAATTATGTTCAAATTCTATTATGACGAGGTACCTATATTTCATATATAAAAAAAAAAATTAGATAACTAATATTAAAAGGAAAGAAAAAATAATTTAATAAAAAAATATTTGGAAGACACAATAAAAAAATAATAATAACATATTGTTATTCAAAATACAACAATAATAACTTTCGCTAATATATTAAATTTATATAATAGCAAGTTTAAACTAAATTACAACAATACACATAATGCATAACATGAATTTCAAAATATTTAGTACAATTTTTATAAATTATTTGAAAAGTTATAATTTCTTAATAATTTTTATATAGTTCTAATAATTAATTAATTTTAATCATATAAATAACGAGTTAGATTTTTAAAATTTACATGCATAACATAATATAATTTATTTTTATATAAAATATAAGAATCAAATATAATTAACAATCATTTGTAACTAAAAATAATTTAATGGATAAGAATATAATTATTATTTATTTAATAATAATAAGTCCAATTATTAAAATTACATGCATCGCACATGGATAATTAGAAATAAAAGGACATGCAAAATGATTATAAAATACTTACTAATTCTATTTTATATGTGATTATTAATAATGGATAAATTAGTAATCTTCATATGAATTATAATAGGAGTTCAATATCTTATAATCACATGCAACACATATTAATGAAAAACAGTAAAATATTTACTACCTTTATTTCATACATGACTCTTAGTAATGAATAAATTAGTGATTTGATGAAATTTAAGAAAAACATACATTCATATAATTCACTATGAATAAAATATCATAATAAGATGAAACAAATTAATAAAAAAAAAATTCAAATTGTAATTAATGACGAATTAAATATCTAATAATTACGTGTAAGATACGTTAGCGAAAATCTAGTTAATTACGTGTAAGACACGTTAGCGAAAATCTAGTTAATCTTAAATTTAGAAAAAAGTGAGTTATAAAGACTAAGTTACCATTGATTTTGAAAAATTAAAAAAAAGTGAGTTATAAAGACTAAGTTACCATTGATTTTGAAAAACTAAAAAATTTTGAATTCAACATAATATTAATAACTTTGAATTGATGAGTATAAGGGCAAATTTGGAAATAAAATATTTAATTTTCATTGATAATATAAAAACGACAAATATATGTAATTTGAGATTTTCTAAAAAGCGACCGCTGTTATAAAACAGAAAAATTTTAGATCTAAGTTAATTATGGTTAGTAGCGGAACTAGAACTTCAAGTTAGGGAGACAAAAATTTATTATTCATAAAGTATTATATATTTTTCAATTAATTAATTAGAATATATCTAAATCTATTTTTAAGAATTATTTAATTGTCTTGTACCTATTTTTTAGAAGGCAAATATTAAAAATAATATAAATTTATATATTATTATATGTATTTTTTAAAAATTAAAGAGGCTCGATTATGGTGGACTTCAGTTATTCTAGTAAATAAAAAATATGTCAATTTGTAGTGGTTCTTTATGTAGATTATGTTTATTTGTACTTAAATTAAGCTTAATTGAAATTAAAATGATATATGTAAATATGAAAAGAAGTTTAATTAAGAATTTTCTGGCCATCAATTTATTGTATCCATATGAAATATTTCTAATATTTTCAAGATAAATTTAAAAAATTTACGAAAAGAACAAAATTTTCCCAAGGTTAATTAATTAAATAATGTAGTAAAAATGGAGTATTTTAAGAGGTTTTGAGTTTTAAAACAAAATCGGTTTTGGATTTCCCTTTAATGAAGTATTAAATTAAAAAATTATATATATTTATATAAACAAATTGTACTTATATTTTATTTAGTAATTAATTTAATTATTAAATAAATAATCCAATAGTATATTTTCATATGTCAAAATATTCAATTGCCTTAAATAAATAAATAAATATATTTCTTAAATAGTTAAGTGTGCATAAATACACTTAATTAAATAAAAAAAATATATTGTTTTCTTTTGTGGTCTAAATGTCATAAATACATCAACCTAAATTTTCCTATAAAGAGAGGAGCTCTATTCTCATAACGATAGAAGAATTCAAGTCTCCGGAACTTTGCAATCAAAGCATCAAAATAAAATTTTGCAGAATTTTTTCCAAGCATTAAGACTACTCTAAACTAGAACATCAAGATATTTTCAAATCGAGATAGTTCAGGTTTTCAAATCTTCAAAACGAATTTTAAATGGTGTTTTCGTTCATTGCAGATTCAACTCATCTTCTTAATCAAAATCGAAGGAGAAATCTTCTATGAATTCAAGATTGTAAAGAAACAAAAATAGAGATAAATCGATAATTTCATTAATAGTAGAAAAATTTATATATACAACTCCATAAATATAAAATAGGAAACAAATATATAGAGAATAAGAAACAAAACAAACTAGGAAATAAATTTATACCTATCCCTAATTATATAAATCAAGCTAATTAAAAATATTATTCAAATATCTTTCAATATCTCACAACACTCCCCTTCAAGTTGGAGTATAGATATTAATTATACCTAACTTGTTACAAATATAAAAAACAAAGAGCTCCAAAATCTGTAACACAAAGACCTCACATCACACTAGTGTAGACCCAACAAGGTAGAAAATGTAATATAAATCGACAAAACCTGTAACACAAAAGTCTTACACCACACTGATGTAAACCCAACTAGGTAGGAAAAGATGTCATACAATTTTAGGAGAGTCAAGCAAAACATACCGACAACAAATGTTACTCGACAATGGTGATCCAAGAAATTACACAATTTGCTCTCAAGAGCAGAAAAACAAAATGGATCACTCATAGTGACCCAACTATGACAAAGAGATACTCACTTATGCATAACTCTTAGATCGACTTCCAAGTAGGATTCCATTGGAACCCATGACTCTAATACCATATAAAGAAACAAGAATGAAGAGAAATCGATAATATCATTGATAGAAGAAAATCATATATATATAATTTTATGAATATAAAATAGGAAACAAATATATAAAGAATAGGAAACAAAACAAACTAGGAAATAAATCTCTACATATCCCTAATTACATAAATCAAGCTAATTAAAAATATTATTCAAATATCTCTTAATATCTTACAACAAAGATCAAGTTTCGTAAGTCCTTGAACTGTAATCAAAGGAGGAAAGAATCAAAGGCTTTAGTTTCTACATTAATAGAAATTCTTTACTAGAGATTGTACCCTTTTTACTTTATTTTAATAAATTCAATTTTGATATATGTTCATCTTTTTTAGGACAAGAAATTTGAGTGTACAAATTTCTAGCATACTCAGTGAGACATCTCAGCCTTTCATCTCTTTTCTTCAAAAGTTTCAACACTTAAGATCCATGGCCTCAAGAAAGAACAATAATGGTCGTCAAACCGAGGCTCCTACCTGCTTCACCATGCGATCCACTACTGATGCTGGTCTGAGGGCTATCCTCAAGGAAAGATTGATTGAGGACATTTATGCCCGTACTCTTCCTTTGTTTAAGAAGGGCATTTGTTCCACCACAAATGGTGGATGAAATATCATCTCTTACTCAAGCACTTGTTCAATCTCCACAAAAGTCTAAGGGAGATGTCAACTCAATAACTGTTAAGGATTTCATTCGTCCCCATGACAATGATACGCTGACACCTCCTCATTCTCATGTGTCATCAAACGGTTCTTTTGATGTCATGACTGTTATGATGACTAGCTCTACAACTTTAGAGGAACAAATTACTAAAATGACTAAGATTCTAGAGAGTCTTAGTGAATTGAACAAAGAGAAAGACGAGAAAATCGCATTTCTAATGAAAAAAGTTGAAAGTTTGACTGAAAAAAGAGAAGCGATTGTGAAGAATCCATCATCAAAAGTTGAAGAATGTGTGGAGACTTCGGTGAAAGCTCTTGCAAAAGATTCTTAGGTGATGACTGGTGGACCTATCAACGTTAGTCAATTAAAAGATATCATCAAAGAAGCAGTCAAAAGCGTCACTCAACCATCATATACATATGCCAAGCCATACTCTCAAAGGATTGATCTTTTGAAAATGACTGCAGACTATCAATTACCAAAATTTCAACTATTTGATGGCAAGGACAACCCAAGACAGCATGTGGCTCGCCGTATTGTTAGTATGATAAAGCTTACAAACTCACGCTAATAGACTGAGGAGCCTATCATTAACTATATTCATAGATGGAGGAATCTGAGCCTCAACTGTAAAGATCGTCTATTTAAAACTTATGCTCTAGATATATGCATTCAAGGCATGCATTAGAGATTGCGCTACATTCTTCAAGGTATCAAGCCTAAAACCTTTGAAGAGTTGGCTACTCAAGCACATGATATAGAGCTAAGCATTGCTACAGTTGGGGTCAAAGATTGCCTATAAAAGACCTAAAGAAAGAAAAAGAAAAGCAGGATACAAGCAAAGGGGGTAAGCCTGCTACGAAAGTGGAAACAAAACAATCAATGATGGTGAATACCTCTCTTTTTAAAATTTCCACCAAGCCTGAGAAGAAAAGGGAGGTGAAGTCTGTTGCTACTCGAGGCCAAGGTGCAAAGCAAACTACCTTGAAAGAAAGATAAGAAAAGGAATACCCTTTTGCCGATGGTTATATTCCTAAAATGTTGGATGACTTGCTTGAAGTTAATCTCATTGAACTTCCTGAAATGAAGTGCCCTGAAGAGGCTGATCGGGTGAATGATCCGAATTATTGTAAGTATCATAGGTTGATTAGCCATCCTTTTCAAAAATGTTTTGTTTTAAAAGATAAAATTATACAAGTACACGAGAATGGGGATGTGGTGTTTGATGATGAAAGTGCATTTTGCAATGTAACTATAATAACGATTGCAAATCCTTGCACTACCACTTTAAAGTTTGGTTCTTTTAAACCTATAGAAATTATAGGGCATCCTTTTTCTAGCAAGATCGTAAATTGACATATGCAAACTATCCTAAAAAATTATGACTTAACTGGGGGGCATTAAACCTAGGGATGTGAAAATTGAAGATAACTTTGATGAAAGGTGGACTCTTGTCACTCGGTGTAGGGGAATAAATAAGAGGGCGTTATTATAAAAGGTTGCTCTAAAGAGGTCCGAAATAGTGAGGAAGTATGTAAAGAAGTTAGTTCCTTAAGCAGTAATGAGAAAATTGCCTTTAATCCAAGGAGAAAGGTTAATGCAAAAGCCTAGGGTGCCTATTACCCTAAAGGAATTCTTTCCAAAAAGACGTGTAGAGTTTGACAATGAATTCTTTTCCTGTTATAATGTTAATAAAGATGTAGAAGATTATGAGCAAAAGGAAGAAGAGAAATATGAGTCTAGAAGAGCTGCTTATAGTTCGTGTACAACAAAAATGTTTTTTTTTTATGAAGACCTGCTCCTTGGATCTAAACTAAACAATTGTCCACTCTTTGTCACAACTTATGTCAATGAGCATAAAGTTAATAGAATTTTAATAGATGATGGATCCTCTGTTAATATTTTAGCTCTCAAAACCATGAAGGAGTTGGGCATACCTATGGATGAATTGTTACAAGCTCGCATGGTAATCCAATGTTTTAACTAAAAGGGTCAAAACTAACACTAGTTATGGATGCCATAGAATCAAATGCATTATTCCATGCATTTGATACTAGGACTTCCTATGAGATATTGCTTGGAAGACCATGGATGCATGAGAATGGTATTGTTTCTTCCATACTCAACCAATATTTTAAGTTTTGTCAAAATGGGTAGGTGCATAGGATTGATGTTGAATCTAAACCTTTCACTATAGCTAAATCTTATTTTGCAGATGTAAAGTTCTATGCAAATCCATTTGAAGCAGAAAAGGACTTATCTACTTCGAAAGCATCCAGCAAAGAGGAGATGTTTAAAGAAGAGAATGGCAAGGCAAGTGCAGGCTCATCATGCTTTTGAGAAAAGAGATGAGTAGTCTTTATCCTCAAAAGATGAAGATTAAATAATCAAAGGCTTAGAGGACAACATTGTGCCTGTAAGAAAGAAGAATGTGCAAATTCGAGTTTGTGTCGATTTTAGGGATTTAAATAATGCATGTCCTAAGATGACTTTCCACTCCCAATTCCAGAAATTATGATTGATGCCATAATGGGCCATGAGATTTAGTTATTCATGGATAGTTCATCCAGGTACAACCAAATTCCAATAGCTCCAAATGATAGAAAACTAACTGTATTTTGTACTCCAAAAGGAATATTTTGCTACAAAGTTATGCCTTTTGGTTTGAAAAACCAAGGTGCCACCTAACAATGCGTAATGCAAAAATTTTTTAATGATATGCTTTGCAAAATTTTTTTGATGATATGCTTCACAAAAATGTCGAGCATTATGTTGATGACCTAGTGGTGAAGACAAAAAGAAGGGGAAATCATCTTAAGGATCTATGACAAGTGTTTGAGCAGTTGAGAAAATATCAATTAAAGATGAATCCTCTAAAATGCACTTTTAGAGTCTCAGCTAGAAAGACATCGAGGAATTGAAATAGACCAATCTAAAATTGAAGCTATTACAAAGATGCCAACTCTAAGAAACATGCATGAACTTAAGAGTTTGCAAGGAAAATTGGCATACATTCACCGATTCATTTCCAATGTAGCTGGTTGATGTCATCCATTTCATAGATTGATAAAAAACCATATTCCTTTCATATGGGATGAAACATGTAATAATGCTTTTGAAAGTATAGAGAAGTACTTGATGAACCCCCCAGTTTTACAAGCACCAGTTCCTGGATGTCTACTGATCCTCTAGACTGCTGCTCAATAACGATTATTGAGAGTTTTACTAGCACAGGAGAATGACAAAGGTAAAGAGGCTGCACTTTATTACCTAAGTATAACTTTAAACAAAGTCGAGTTGAATTGTTCACCTATTGAAAAGATGTGTTTAGCATTGATGTTTGCTCGTCAAAAGCTTAGGCATTATCTACAAGCTCATTCAATTTGGTTGATCTCCAAAGCTGATCCCATTAAGTACATAATGTTAAGACCAGTTCTTTTAGGAAGGTTAGCAAAATGGGCTCTTCTCCTCTAAGAATTTGATATAACTTATGTCCCTCAAAAGGCAGTAAAGGGTCAAACACTTACCGATTTCTTAGCAGACCACCCAATTCTAGATAATTGGGAATTTTTCGAAGATTTGCCAGATGAAGATGTGCTGTTTATTGAAAATTCACCTTGGAAGATGTACTTTAATAGAGCGGGTCGACATGATGATGTAGGAGTTAGAGTCATCTTTATCTCACCTGAGTGAGAGGTACTTCCATATATGTTCAATCTTACTCAGTGTTGCTCAAATAATATAGTTAAATACCAAGCATTGTTACTGGGGCTTGAAATGGCAAATAATATAGGCATAAATCATCTTTAAGTGTTTGGTGATTCGAAGTTGGTGGATAATCACATCCTTTTGCTTTATGAAGTAAAGAAGCCTGAATTGATCCCTTATTATCAATACATTATAAAGCAATTGGTTGGGTTTGACAGCAGCAGAATAGAACATGTGCCTGGAAAAGAAAATAAGCAAGTAAATATTTTAGCTAACCTTACGGCAGTATTAGCTCTTCCAAATCTTGAAATTCAAGTGCTTATATGTAAAAGATGGGTTGTACCACCATATGTAGTAGAAAAAGATGAAGATGGGCAAGTGAACTTTCTTCCTGTTTATGAAATTAAAAAAGAAGATTGGCATCAATCCTTGATTGATTACTTAGGGCATGAAAGATAACCAAATCAGCCACAACACAAAGTTGAAATAAAGCAGCGAGCATCTCGTTTTGTCTACTATAAAAACACCTTATATCGCCGCTTTTTTTATGGAGTATGGTTGCATTGTAGTGAAGAAGATAGTGATGAAGAGATTGTCAACCTTATTAGAAGCTTAAAGTTTAAGGAAAAGAAAAGGTATGGCAAAAACTTCAATCAATCCTCCAAGTACTCAACACACAAAAGGAGTTCATACATGAGCAAAGAAGGCATGAGCTCTCAAGTGATGAAAGCTCCTCAAGTGAAGGAGAATTTGCCTCCTCTTGCTTTATGGCGTTACAAGAGGATTCCTATGAGGTATGTTCTACATCTCAATCTTTTAATAACATTGATGATGATGATATTTTGATTGAAGTCATGAAATTTGAAATTGAGAAATTTAAAAAGAAAAGTATTTTTCATAAAAACAAGTATTTAGATTTGAAAAATGATTTTGATGATCTACAAAAAATTATTTTAGAGCTTAAAATATCTAATGAATCTCTTAGGAAATCATTGGTGGTCTTTCATCAAAACCTTCAACCTCTTCTTTGCTTAAAGAAAATAATATTTTAAAAAGTGAGGTTGAAGAGCTTAGAATCTTAATTTCAAAATTTCATAAGGGGAAGGAAAATTTGGATACACTTATTGTATCTCAAAGACCTCCTCTAGTGAGATATGGTCTAGGCTTCAATAGAGCTTCAATATCATCATCTCCACCTAGTTCAATATTCGTTAAGGCTAGCACACCACAAATCTCATTCATTAAGATAATTGGCTCTAAAGCCAAAGGTAAGGCACACACCAAAGCCACTACTCAAAAGAAAAGTAGTAAAAGCTCACATGGTCCAAGAGGGAAACCTCAAAAGACCAATAATGCCTTTGTGTATAAAAGGCATGCACCTAAGATTTCACACACCAAAAAATATTGTGATTGCTCACATTCACAGTCTTTTCATGTAGTGAAACCTAAACCCCATGCAAAATGACAAGAAATATTTAACTCCAAGCAATGCCACTATTGTATGAGATTTGGGCGCATAAACAAATATTGTTTTGTACGGAAGGCTCATTGGGAACCTTCTAGAGCTAATCCCCATGGACCCATATTTAAATGGATACCAAAAATTGTTTGATTTTTTTGTAGGTTGCCCATAAGTGGGCAAAGGCACAAGCTTAACAAAATGTCTTCTCTCAAGTGATCAACCCTATTAAACTCAATCTTGGTATAAAGTAAGGGGAGCCACTTAAAAAAGAGATCATAAGAGAAGAATTGAATCTCTATGAAAAAGTGCCTCAAGATCATGGAACGGTCTTCATATCGATAAGCATCCTCTAAACTCATATTTTATGTCTTAAAATGATATATTTATCTTGATGCCTTTGTAATGTGTTTGTGCAACCAACAATTGATATCATTTGTTATTTTCATATCCTTATTAAAGGACCGTTTTATGTATCATAATCTTTTGGTATCATGTTGTTTAAAATTTTTAAGATTCCCTCTTATCTTATCTCTTTATGCCTTATGTGATTGATCTTATGCTATACTTACTTATATTCTTTTTAATCTTGACAAAGGGGGAGAAATTTAAGAAAACATAAGCAAAATGTATGAATATAAAGGGGGAGAGATCAAAATGTAAGAACATAAAGGGGGAGAGATATTTGGAACATGAGATTGACTTGAAACTTGATATAATTGTTTTTGAACATGTTAATTTCATTTTTGGATGCTCAATTTTATTATTTTGCTTAGTTTGATTGTCAAAATCAAAAAGGGGGAGATTGTTGACCTTAGGATGATTGATCTCTATTTTGTTCTTGACAATCAAATTAAATGTTACTAATATCTTCATCTAATGTTGTTTTGATAGTGTACAAAATTTCAAGTCAATTGGATTTGATTTACTTAGTGAACAAATCGGTCAAAAATTGAAGGACAGTTTCCCCCTTGGGACATGCAGTTTCCCTCTTGGGAAAAGGTTCCCCCTCGGGACAAAAAGTTTCCCCTTTAGGAAGTGCTCGATTTCAGCATTCCAAAAGTTCCAGAAAGTTGTCCCGACCGAAAAATATATTTTTCCGACCGGGAAACTCTTGTCCCGACCAGGAAATTTGACTGAGACTAGCCGTTAAAGAGCCGTTGAAGAAAAGGACAAATCCAAGGCTACCACGTGTAAGGCTCCAACAAATATATGAATTTTCCTACCAAGAAACATGGTTTTCCGATCGGAAAACTATCTCTGTCAGATAATTTTTTGTCAATCTTTTTTAGAACGTTAGAAATAGTTTTGACACCATATGTAACGGCTAATTGGAAGGTAAATACTATAAATAGACCTCCAAAAGGCCTTAGAATATAAGAGCTTAATTTTAAGTGTGCCAAAACTCTTGCTATTTTAATTCTCATATCTTTTGTAGAAAGATTGAAGCGTTAACCTTAAACACTTGGGTGTAGGTTGTAAAAGTGATCCTAGTGAGAAAAACTCTTGTTTGGGTTGTGTGTGAGCCTGTTCAAAACACAAGGAATTGGTTGTTGTGTGAGCCATTAAAATACAAGAGATTTGGGTTCGGTGTGAGCCTTGAGAAAACACTAAGTTGTGAGTTAGTTAGGAAACTCTCTTGTAATCTCAAGTTGAAACAGTAGAACTCCCAATTGCGGTTGGGGAGAGAACTAGAGTTTGTTAACACCCAAACCTCTATAAATCCTTGTATGCAATCTTCTCTTTCTCCTTTACTTTCTATGTTATATTTGCACATTACTCAAACACTCAAAGAAATCCATTAAGCCGAAAATTTCTATTTGCCTCCAATTTAACCCCCCTTCTTGGTGCTCCATATTTCCAACAAGGACTAAAGAATACAATTATCTTTTAAATTTTTTTTCCCTATCGAATTGATGAGGTAGCAATTATACTTCACAAATTTTTGGTGCTAATGTAGCCTGCTAAAAGGAAGATTATTCTAACCAATTTGCGTCCTGCATAGAAAAATGTTACAATATTCAGATGTTTGGAGCCAACTCTCAAATAAAATTTGTGAAAAGCAAGGACACATTACACTTCAAAATTTGTAGTCTTAACAATCTTCAAACTTGTGAAGAAAAAATTTTATCTAGAAAAAAATAAAGAAGATCAAGATTGGATTGCAAATTTCACAAAAAAAAAGAAAAGAAAAGGAGTTGTTTTCTTCTCCGCAAATGACTAAAGAATACAATTATCTTTTAAATTTTTTTTTCCTATCGGGTTGATGAGGTAGCAATTATACTTCATAAATATTTAGTGCTAATGTAGCCTTCCAAAAGGAAGATTATTCTGACTAATTTGCGTCCTGCATAGAAAAATGCTACAATATTCAAATGCTTGGAGCCAACTCTCAAATAAAATAAATGTCGTCAATGAGTGAGATGCTCCATACAAGTTACTATCATCATGTCTTGGACTTTGGAAGCTTTTGTCTCTTCGACAAAGAGTTAGATACAGACTAGCAATGGAATGGAGATTAAAGAAAAATATCTTCGTTTAACTGTTGGGTGCTTATATAATAGTGTGCTTTTCTAATCCTATTTGGAAAAGGAAAAAAAAAAAAAAAAAAAAAAGACTTCTTGAATGGCAAACATAAAGTTCCGGATACATAAGAGAATCTCTTAAATTGATTTTTGTTTTTTTCCTTCTTGCATCCAGAATAAGAAGATTTTGCACAAAGAAGTATAGGATTGTCATTATGTGAAAATGGAAGGGCAAACCAATTTCACGTGGGCTCTTGTTTTGGAAAATTTCCTAAATCAATTTAAAGGTTCTAAAAGTGTGAATGGCTACTCTAATGAATTGTTAAAAGAAAGAAAAAGCCCTCCTAATTAATTATTGTTTTCCTTTTTTATTGCAAAACAAGGAAACATTGCAAAAGTGGCCTATGGTTATTCGGTGGAAGAGGAGAATGTAGAAAATAGAAAATTAATCGTTCAAGTCCACTAATTCCCATTTCAAATTTGCCTAATTCAGATTTGTTGAGGAATATCCAATGCAAAGAGCAGAAGCTAAAACTGGATTAGGCAAGTGGAAAATTAAAGCCTAGGGATCTGGAGATTAAAAGTTCACGGGTTCTAACCTAATCAAGTGTTGCTTCCTCAAATAGGCAAATAGAAATGTTCAATTGAAAATTTACTTGTCAATTTACTTAAATGTTTATTTGATTTGATAAAAAAAAAAAATCATCATCAAATAATTTAAATTATTATATTTTTAATGATTTAAATTAAAATCAACACAAAAAAAAAATTGAAACATGTTATTTCAAAGAGTTATGCGAACAAGTCTCGAATGGACATTTGTAAACATAAAAATTTTGGAATTCTATAAATAAATTGAAATTTTATTTTATTTAATAATTAATTTAATTTAATTATTAAATAAATAATCCAATCACATATCCCCATATGTCAAAATATTCAATTGCCTTAAATAAATAAATATATTTCTTAAATAGTTAATTGTGCATAAATTCACTTAACTAAATAAGAAAAATATATTATTTTCTTTTATGGTCTAACTGTCATAAATACATCAACTCAAATTCTCATATTCATTCTCATTCTCATAATGATAGAAGAATTCAAATTTTAAGCCATCAGAACTTTATAGTCAAAGCATGAAAATAAAGCTCTACAAAATTATATCCGAATATTAAGATTACTTCAAACCAAAGCATCAAGCCTTTTACATCTTCAAATCGAGATAGTTCACGTCTTCAAAACAAATTTTCAAAAGGTGTCTTCATTTATTGAGAATTCAATCCATTTTTTTCATCAAAATTGAAGGAGAAATCTTCTACAGATTTGAAATCAAGTTTCGTAAGTCGTTGAATATTAATCAAATGAAAAAAGAATTAAATGCTCTAATTTTTACATTAGTGAAAAATTCTTAGTGTACTCCTTTTTTTTATTTTAATAAATTCAATTTTGATATTTATTCGTATTTTTCTTTTCGTTAATTTCATGCCAATAATTTTGAGTGTACAATTGTGTATAAAAAAAGCATATTTAGAAAATTATTTATTTAATTTACTTTTTTCTATAGATTGCTTTTTTCTCAATTCTATTTTCTGAAAAAAAAAAATTTATCTGTTTTCCTTCAAAATCAATTTTCAGAATTCTAAAAAAATTAAAAATATTTTTCTTTTTCAAAAAGAATTCTTCCTAAACGGAAGGCATCTAAAAATTAAAAATTAAGACTGACATAAAAAAAATACCCATTTTGTTTTAAAAGAGAAGCATATTTTCGATGAAATAGGAACAATTTTTTTTATTTATTTACAAAGAAAAAAGGTTTTTACCCAAAATTAGCTATCAAATAGTTGTGTTTGAGTGAGGATAAACACTCTCGTGAATAAGAATTCTTGTTCCAATGCAGAGAGAAGGATATGTCTGGTTGACTGCGCAATTTCCCAATAGTTCTGAGCCACCGTTCATCAAACATGAAAGCGGCAACCATAAATGCAGAGAGTTTGTAAACAAACCAGCAAGTATTATACCAAACGAAACAATGACTTCCGATTGCCAGAGATGCCATAGTTACGATTTTGCAGGAAAAATACCCCAATTTTTCAAGATCATTCTTGAAAATACTATCACACAGAGAAAACTAGTAAGCTTCCATTTTTTTTTTTTCAATTTTCTTCCCTTTTCTTTTCCCTGACAGTTGGGTCTCTATGTGCTTAAAAATATCTTCTTTAATCCAGTTACTGTAATCGGACAGATTTTAGCTAAGAAACCCTCCCTTCATTAATTATTTATCCTATTACAAATTCTTTACATGTTTTTGTGCTGGAGTAGATTTTCGTTGCTTATATGTAACATTATTACTAAGTTTTATATATTTTGTTTTGTCTAACAAACTGTGTTTCCTTGATATTTTTGTCAGGAAATTCCACCTGGGTTCGTGAAGAAATTCGGAAGTTGCTTGAGAAGTCCAATAATTCTTGAGGTTCCTCATGGCAGAACATGGCAAGTTGAGTTGTCAAAGATTGGGGATGGGGTTTGGCTTGAAAAGGGTTGGCAAGAATTTTCAGAGCATCACTCCCTCAAACATGGGCACTTATTAGTGTTTAAATATGAAGAAAATTGCCATTTCAATGTGCATATATTTGATATGAGTGCTGTAGAGATTGAGTATCCAATGGGGAAAGCTGAATCCAGAGATAAGAATATATTACACTTGGATCTCCCAATTCAAGAATCTGGAGGTTTGATTTTCTTGCTTATGATGTGCTCCGATGATATCCTTATTATCTTTTATTGTTTAGTAACCTTTGGAGCTCAGAGAGAAGATTCTTCTACAGTTAAAAAAATCTCTTACATGTAAATCAGAATGTCATGTTACTCTATGGACTATTTGATGCCTGAGGACAAGTTTTTTTTACATGATTAGTTCATAACAATGGGAATCATTTGCAGGCAATCTGGCCACTAGGCCTTTACCTCCAAAAATTTTTGGAACTCTTGAAATTGCTGACTTCACCTCAAGCAATCCATGGTTCAAGGTTCTTTTCAAGTATCGTTCACAGCAATATTCTCAGGTAAAACACATTATACTTGAATAAGAGTTTATGCAACAGATTATTAGCAAGGAATATATTGCCATGTAAAACCATATATATATATATATATAGCAACAATATCATATTCTACCTGTTACTACGAAATGCTGCTAATAAAAAAACTTATCAAATTCATTTGTATCAACTGTTAGGCATGAAAAAACTATTGATTGTGATAAACCCCTCTGGAAGTAGTACATCAGAACCTAAGTTATGCTAGACTCCAAACTACTCTATGCGAACGATCCTTGGTCTTATGCTCAGATATTTTTTTCCCTTCTTTAATCATAGCACTTCATTTATTTGTCATACTGAATGTTTATCATTTGAGCAGAGCATTCCTATGAGCTTTTTCCGGAAGCATATGAAATGTAAAGTGCAGACTGTAATGCTTAAGGTTGCACATAAATCATGGCCTGTGAAGTTGAGAGTACACTTAACTAGCAGTGTAGTTTCACTATGTGGTGGTTGGTCTGCCTTTGCAAAGGAAAATTATCTGAAGAGAGGAGATGCTTGCATCTTTGAGTTAATCAGCAGGGACATAATGAACGTATCCATTTTCAGGAATCATTGTTGAATGGTTGACAGGATAATCTTTCCATTTTGGTATCAGACTTGTTTGGAAGGATTATATGATTCAATGCCCATAAGATATCTGTTTTCTTGCATCCTCAATATATGAGAAAAAGTAACTTACCAGTTGTAAATTGGTTGTGGCAGTGTCTCATCTTTAAGACATTGTAAGTTTTGGTTAATGAATCATTCAGACTGATACTCGAAGTATGTCTAACAAATTCAGATGATGTTTGATATACCCTTTTTTAGTTAAATATGAACAGTAATATCATAAGAATGAGATATGGTATGTTGGAGCTTCTGCATAAATATGCTTCCATTAGAACCTATTAAAGATTATTTAAACATGTTTTAAGTCGCATAATGAAAATTGAAGAAGCATTTGGATAATGTATTTGAACCTCCTAAGCCTTATAAATAAGTTTCAACATGAACGGTATATTGAAAGAAACAGGTCTTTGCATGAGGCCAGCAGGCGAAGATAATTGGGGTAATTGATTTTAGGAAAAATTTGTTAGTTTGACATAATATACCAGTATTTTATAAGGTTCAAAAATTATGTTATTTGTTTTATCTGTTTTATTTAAACTATATGCAGTCCTATCAAATTTGAAAATATTTATCATTAGTTATAAAAAATATTCTCTTTTGATTATGGAGTACTAGTATAATAAATTAAATCTCAAAAAATAATATGAGATAATAATATAATATGTAAAACTTCAGAAGTAAATAATAATTTTTTTTATTATTTTACTACAATCTAACGTTTTTCTAACAGAAAATATAATGAAAGAACAAATTAATATAATATGATAAAATAAAAGAAATAAATAATGTAATTTTTAAATTTAAGTAGTACTAATGTATTATATGATTTGTCCTTGATCTTATCGTTTGCTGCTAATGTGTAGAATAATCTACGGGGAAAGATGCATGCTTACCCTTCAATTTTGCGAAGAACGATAGTTTTGCCTTAAATTACAATTCTGGCCGAGTTGACATTAGATCAATTATTATATGCTGACTTCGGTATAGATCATGTTCCATCACATATATAAGAGGTATTGTCAATTTTATAAATAAATCAAATTTACACAGTTATCAATCACATTGTGATATTTTTATAAATATTTATCATTTGTTATTAAATAAAAAATTTATTAGTTTATTGAAAAAAATTTATTAGTTCATTACAAAAGTTTATTAATTTATTGAAAAAATTCATTACAAATAAATTGAAAATTTTTATTAACTTATTGAAAAAGGTTCGTTACGTTATTAAAAAAATATTCATTATGAATAAAATAAAGTTTTATTAGTTTATTGAAAATGTTCATTTCAAATAAATTGACAAAATTTATTACGAATGAACTAAAAGTTCATTAGTTTATAAAAAAATATTCATTAGTTCATTAAAAAAAATTCATTACTAATAAAGTAAAGATTCGTTAGTTTAATGAAAAAGTTCATTATTAATAAACTGAAAATGTTTATTACGAAATAAACTAGATATTCATTAATTTATTAAAAAATATTCATTAGTTTATTGAAAATATTCATTAGTTTACTAATAAAAGTTCATTTCTTATATTAATAAAAGTTCATTCTATTTTTATGTACTTAATTTAATGAATATTTTTTGTGTTTTCATTTGTATATATGAATTTATTAAATACTTTTCAAATAAACTCAAAACGTAACAAAAAATCGAAATAAAACACACTAAAAAAACAATAAAACTAGACATAACATCTGAAAATGTAAAAAAAAATTAAAAATAAATGTTAATTTCATTTTAAAATAAAATAAATATTTATTAATAAACTAATAAACCTTTTACTAATAAACTAATGAATCTATATTAATAAATGAATTTGTATAAATTTATTTTATTTACAAAATTATCAACTTACCTCTCATACATATTTCTCTCATCCATATTTCATCCATATTGCAACGTAAATCGCTGTACACAATATAATAATTTGTGACGTTAGATACGTTGCCAAAATTGGGCTTATACAGTCAACGGAAGAAATTTCCTTTTCTTGCTAGGACTTTTCTCAGCAACCAAACAGATGAAACCAAAATGGTTATGACAGAAAAAAGACAAGGATAGAATTTTTATTAAAGTCATCTGAAATATCAATTACCTGGCTGGGCGTACTTGAATAAAATTCAAAGAAAAGTATACCCAACATGATAGAAAAAAGATTTCAATGTGCATAATATTGTTATTAATTAAATAAGTTATGACACAAACCAAAACAAGATGAGAGCAATACCCCGCAAACCATCATATAAATTGCACGTAAATATCACACAGGAAGGGGGATAACCACCCCATGATCCACAAATATATCGAAGACACAGCTAAATGAAGCCAATTCTAGTTTCAAATTTATATAAACATTACATTTTAGTGAACCAGATAATATGGGTTCTTCTCCTTCACATTGTAGGTATCCTCATTCAATTTGTTCGGCTCCTAATAACATCAAGACCCATCTCTGTAGGATCAGTAGCTTGCAACTCTACTTGAATACCGTCTAACTCTCTTTTGAACCTGTCCTTGGAGCTTGCATAAATCATCTTGCTTCTCACCTTGGATGCATCAGGAGACCTTCACATATATCAACAGTAAATTTAAAGAAAAAGCCACTAAATGAGAAAATAATAGAAGCAAACTTTGAGAATGACAATCAAGAATATTGATGCATTCTACCACGCTATGAATTTACCATGCTATAAATACAATCCTACTCTTCTGGCAGTTCTCATCTGTTACGTAATCAAAGTCATAGACGGCATATCGGCACTCATCAGCAGGAAGGCTTGCAGTGAATGCCTCATAACTATCAGTTGGTTCACCAAGTTTCTCCACAACCACCTGCTTCTGCTTCTCCTCAATCTTGAAAACAATAAAGCGGTAAGTCCTTTTTGCTTTCAATTGTAAAAACCTCAGCTTGCAATCATCATGCACAGCCATCCCAGACGCTGCATTTGCCTGCACATAAAATAGTAATCAGAGTCGAATAATCACCTGGTACAACCATAGTTGTCAAAGGCGCACCTCAGGCGCCAAGCGCACAAGGCGCTGGCCATGGCGCCTTGAGCAGCCCAAAGGCGGGCAATGTTACTGAGGCGTGCGCCTTGGGCTTCTATTCTGCAATCTGCATTATAGAAGTATTCTGAATTTTTTTTTTTTAAGAAAAAAAGATATTAGATTTGAAAATAGCAATGCTTGTGCCTTGTGATGTTGTGCATGATTTATGAAGTATTTATGACTTTTATTCATTGAAAATTATGCAATAGTTTATTTATGCAGTTTAATACTTAATGGAGGTTGAGGCAAGTACTAGTGCTTTGAATGCACCTTGTAGTAATAATACTAAAAGTGACCCAGATTGAAAATATGTGTTCATGTCTAAACCACCCAATACATACTATAATATTAGTATAATAGTACTACTCTACTCTAGAACTACGACTTTTAGCTATTTATAAGACTATATTTTACTTTTATTATCTCTTTTGCGCATGTTATCTATTGTTTTGTCTATTGAATGCTATGTCTTGATCTTTCAAATTGCTTTTATTTGGTATTGAGTTAAGTTTATGGTTTTATTTTATGTAGGTGTTATGTTGTGGTATGAGTTTTAAATTTATTATATTTCATTTTATTTTGTGCGCCTTACTTTCGTCAAGGGCGCATCTCGCCTTGCGTCTCAGGTGATAAGAGCCCTTATCGTCTTGGTGCGCATTTCGCCTTTAACAACTATGGGTACGACCCACATATAAAACACATGATGGGTGGAGATTTGCATATTCTCTCAAACAACAGGACATCTATAAGTCGACAAACTACTAAAAGAATAGCAACAAAGACAGTGTCTAAAAGTTGCTCTTTCTAGATCCCATGGTTGCCAAGATTGACTAGGAAGGGACATGATCCAAACAAATAAGAAATTAAGATCTTTGTCCATCTCTAGTTATCAACCAAAGTAAACTAAATGACTTCACATAATGACTAATTTTAATAAGGTTCCATAAAAAAAATTTTAAAAAAAACACCTCTTATCTCAAATGCAGGTATACTGGTATTTGCTTAGTGCTTTTCTTTCATGGGAAACACTCAGCGCTCTGGATGTTTACCAGATCAACATTATCCACAATTTGTATCTTCCAGTTTGCTTATTCCTATACATAAGTTTATTGTACACAGATTTCTCTTATTTAAGTGATGCAACTCTTAAAACTGATTGCCAACAAGAGACAGATCCCTCCATAAAATTCTCTGAGTGCACCCCCTCTTCATCTTCATCAACTGATTTATGGATGCCATCCAAGTCCACCAAAGGCATGCAATATATCACCATAAACATTACCCACTGATATTACAAAACCATAATGAAACTACATTCTTAAAATAAATAGATTATCTTACCCTTTCATGTTAATCCAAAAAACTGAGCATACAATTCACAGTTTACAACCATTTGTTCCAATTTATCATGAATACTTATTTCATCCCATACCTTGTTCTAGATAAAGGAAACTCCATATTACTCAACCTTCATAAAATTTAACCTGGCTAGTGAAACAAAGAAAAAAAGAAGGAAAGGTTTCCGTTCTCTAAGAAATTGCCTGCCCGCACCATCATAAGGTAAAACACTAATATCATCACAGGCCAACCAATCAATCCAAGGTGGGAAGGACAGGAATAATAAATACATAAATTTGGGACACCACACCACATAATTTCTTTATGGCTCATAGAGACAAATAACTACTTGTCAAAAGGCAAACAGCAAAACCTAAAACTAACAACCAAAGCACCATATTTAGCAAACGCTTGAGAGATACAATTTCAAAAGATAAAAAAACCAGCCCCAAAATTAACCAGCGACCCACACACTGAAACAATCACAGTAAATACACGAGATAGTCTCTATACTGAAAACATATGCAACACAATCTAGAACAACTTATTCCAAGTCGAGTCTACTATGAAAAAGATAAATCCAGATTGTTGAACCAACAAAAGCATGATCAAAAGCTAAAAATTTAGTGAGAAAATTTACAAAATTATCAATCATCATGTATCACGGATCAACAAATTAAACAAAAAAAATCATCAACAAATCCTTGAAATTAAATAGATAAATGAAAGAGATTTGAAATTAAAACTGTAACGAGAAGCAAGAAGTTTTATACGAGAAAGCAACAGAAGTAGCTCACCATTTTCTCGAGAAAATTATAACGGAAGATAAAGAGAGAGAAAATCTAGGGCTAGAAGAGAAACGATGCTGCTGTGCTGATAAAAGATAGGCCTGCTTTTTACTTGAAATGCGAATTCCCTTTCCTCCCTTTCATGTTTGGTATGTGTGGTGGCGCTGCCTAGCTAGTATCACGGTCACGGTCAATAATGAATGGCGAGTAAAGGTCTTTAATCCAGTAGTATTCCGCCACGTGTTGCATGTGATAGAAAAGTAAGCCACGTCTCGGGCGGTGACATTGGCATGTGTGTCACGTAACGGAGCAGCCTCAAGGAGGAGCAAATTGAGTTATTCCGACGTCGTTCAATCAGCCATCAAAGATGAGTTTACAGCCTAAAAACAGAAGTGATTGAAATTTGAAAAATTAAAAGAAAAGAATAATTTCAAAAAGCGGTTGGCCAAAACAACTCGGATCGAGACGATTGGGTTTTGATTGAATTTTATCAATACAGTCTTTAGGGTAAATAAGATCGGATTCTTGCTCTTTTTTTTTTTCAATTTATATTTTTCTGTTTATTTACATATATATTCATTGATTGTATTAGAATATTATTTAAAAAAACTTATTATAATATTATAAAAAAATTACTATTTATATTAAATTTACCCCATTCATATTATACTAATATGTTCTTTTATTAGATTTTATGTTAAAAATATGTTACATTACGATGAAATGATAAAGAAAAAATTATTATTTATCTACTACAATTTGACTCATTGTATTAGTACATCAATGATATTTGACTTATTGTATTAGTATATCCTAAAATTTGACTTATTGTACTAGCATCTCTTAATATTCTTTCTAACTAGAAGTAAATGCTAGATAGCTTAATGGAGATATCCAAAAAGAGCAAATAACATAATTTTTAAACATTATATAGATACTAATATAATATGTCAAATTTTAAAAAATAAATAGTAATTTTTTCTAATATATTCCGTGTTCAACCCATTAAGGGCTAAACTCTAACAATCTAATTCAATCTTCAAAGTCCATTGGGCCTAACTTCATCAACCCTTTTCATCGATTTATTATGGTGATCTTCTTAGTTTTGATCTAAAGTTATTATATTGCAGTTATATGCCTAATCAAATTGAGTTGTCTATGCTAATTAATAAGAGGATTTTACATGAATTACCAAAATTTAAGTGTTTTATAAGTGTTTTTTTCAAATTTACCTACACTTTTTTTACTTTTCATTTTTATCAAATCTATTTTTCAATTTTACCTATTTTTTTATTTTTTATTTTCATCTTCATATTTTCTCTTACTTCGTCCAATGTATTTCATGAGGAAAATAAGTTGGTGACCGTGCGAGTTAAGGTGACGTTGATGGCTAGGGAAATGGGAAATTAGAGGTATGAAAGAGCAAGTCTATTTTTTTTTACCGGAGTAAAAATCTTCTCGACAATCGGTGAGCATGCAACTGATGTGAATGAATGCAGATTATTCATTCAAATATTTGTTATTTCAGACCTCAAATTGCACTTTTTCGTCGGAGTGAAAATCTTCTTGGCAATCGATAGAATCTAGAGGAGCTGTATGAATGCTGATTATTCATTTTTTTCATTTCTTGAGAATTAGAGACGAGGCATTCCCTTAGAATCAAATATTCACTTAATGGTTTTGATAGATTTGACATTCCCTTCTTGAATGGAAGAATTGAGGTGAACGAGATTAGTGCAATTTGAAAAAATTTTGTTGGAACTAAATTTCTATGATTTTATCTAAATTACATATTAAAGTCATCTCTTCTTCTTCTTAGTAAAAGTTTAAGAAATTCAATCAAAATATACCTAATGTATTTTCAAATAATTCTCAAGGTATACCCTATTAAGAAAAGTCAATCTTCTTCACATAATCCCACGTAATTCACGATTGCTATTTTGGGTAAATGATTGCTGCAATCTCTCTATGATAAAAATTTGCTATTCTAAGCAGGGCAACCAATTATCTTTTACATTACTTGTACAAATATTCTCTTATATTCTTTCCTTTTGTTTTGTACAAATGTTTGTACATATATATTGTATCAATCCAATCAAAGGCTTTGGCCTTTCATACCATTTATTCTCTTATTGCAAAACCTTTTATGGTATCAATGCACTCAAGCTCAAACGAGTCTCCTTTTAATTTTATCATGGCTAACGAAGTTGTCAATCCTACTGCCTTTGTTGTTGCCAATCAAAATGGCATTGATAATACACCACTACCACTTATTTTCATTAACCCTGCTACCCAACTACCCTTAAAACTTACACCTAATAACTACCCATCTTAGAGAGCTCAATGTTTTTCTCTTCTTCAAGGCTATAATCCACTTGAATACATCAGTGGCACTCTTAAAACAACCACCTGCCATCATCACTCAAAATGGATAGCAAGTTATCAATCCATTTCATACTCACTAGGTTTAGCAGGATTGCCTCTCTTTCTGAACCACCTATGGCTTATATAGCCTCTTCCATATCGTTCGCAATGTATGGGACAGACTTGCATGCTTGTATGCAAACCATTCTCGTTCTCGAGTCCTCTTTCTTAAAGAAAAATTATCACTTACAACCCATGGTGACAAATCTGTTATTTAATTTTTGCAGACTCTCAAGAGCCTTGCTGATCAATTGGCTCTCGTCGATGCTCCGCTAGATGAAGATGATCTTATTCTGTATTATCTTAATGGTATTGGACCTGAATTCAAAGAAATTTCAGGAGTTGTACGTGCAAGAGAGCAACCAATTTCTTTTGAAGCTCTTCATGATAAACTTATAGAGTATGAGGAATTTCTCAAAAGAGATTCCACTTCAAAGTCAGTCCTTCCTATGACAGCAAACTATTCTCAAAAGAATGGACATAGCAACAAATCGAGTAACTCAACAGCTCAATCTCAAAGGGTCAACTCTAACCAGAATTATTCTTTCCAGTCAAACCAATATTGCTGGAACCACAACAGAAAAATTGATTATTCCAAAATTAAATGCCAACTATGTGATCAATTTGGCCATACAGCCAAGCGATGTTCAAGCATCAAAAACTTACCTTTCTCTAGACCAAGTACCAATTATGCCACTACATCTACAAATACCACCAACTGGTGTCTCCCACCATGTTACAATTGATCTCCAAAATTTGTCACTCCATTCTGATTATAAAGGACCTGATGATATAATCATAGGTGATAGATCTAGTTTGAAGATAACTCATGTTGGGACCACCTAACTCTCTTCTCCACTAAAATCTTTTTCCTTACACAATGTCTTATGTGTTCCTAATATGCAATGTAACCTTATTTTTGTGTCCCAATTTTGTTAATCTAATAATGCTTCAATTGAATTTACACTCTTTTGTTTTAAGGTGAAAGATCTGAGCACGAGGGCGATCCTTTTTCAAGAATATAAAAATAATATCTATAAGTGGCCAATGGAGCAGCAAGAACCTCCAAGGGCATCTCTAGTGACTTTTGTAGGTATCAAGCTCTCTACTAGTGATTGGCATGGACGTCTTGGTCACCCATCCTCCAAATTTTTTCAGTATCTTATCAAACAACATTCCATTCCCTCTTTATCGGTAAATTTTTCTTTAGCTTCGTGTGATTCTTGTTCTTGCAATAAAAGCCATCAGTTTCCTTTTAGTTTATCTACTCTTACTAGTAAGGGTCCTTTGGAGTTACTTTATACATATGTTTGGGCCCAATTGATTCTATTGATGGTTTCAAATACTACCTTATTTTTGTGGATCATTATACAAAATATATTTGGTTATATCCACTTCGATTAAAATCTAATGCGTCTCATGTTTTTCTTAAATTCAAATCTCTTGTTGAAAATTTTTTCAAAACCTCTATCATCTCAATTTACTCTGACGGTGGAGGAAAATATCAAAAGTTATCTCAGCTACTTGCACATTATGGCATCTCCCATCTCACCACCTCTCCCCATACACAACAACACAATGGAACGACTGAACGCCGATACCGTCACATTGTTGAAACTGGCTTAACACTTCTTTACCAAGCATCCTTACCACTTTCCTTTTGGAGTTGTGCTTTTCAAGCTGCAACATACTTAATTAATAGACTCCCAACTCCTTTGCTTTAGTATAAATCTCTATTTGCAAAATTGTTTGCATCCACCCCAAACTATCATAAATTGAGAACCTTTGGTTGCTTATGTTACCTATGGTTAAAACAAATACTAAACATAAGCTTGAAACAAAATCTCGGCCTTGTGTGTTTGTTGGCTACTCATTTTAAAGTGTATATAAATGTTTTGACCCATCTACTCATCAACTTTTTATTTCACGCATGTCCAATTCAATGAAGACACTTATCCTTTTGCATAGATAATCTCTTTCTGTTCCTCGTGTAATATCTTCATGTCTTTATCAATGGGATCCAACGGTTTTTATCTTTACAAAATCTTTCATACCTCATCTCTTTATTCCCACTTTTTTACGTTAGCTCCTAGCAAAAAGAATGATCCCATAGAATCTGCTGCAATATGCCCTATGGATATTCCAACATCGCCTAACAACACTCATATAGGTCATAATTTATTACCTTCTCCCACATCCTCATCTAATTTTCCTTCCATAACCTCCACTCACATACATCCAATGATCACTCGCTCTCAAAATAATATCTACAAGCCAAAGAAAACTTTATTTGCCACTGAACACCCTATTCCACTCTCACTTGAACCCTTATGTGCCACTCAAGCATTAAAAGACCCCAAATGACATATAGCCATGAGTGTAGAATTCATAGCTTTGGTTCAAAATGGTACTTGGGAATTGGTTCCTTCTCAACCATCTCAAAATATTATTAGTTGTAAATGGGTGTTTCGAATTAAACGAAAGCCAGATAGTAGAATTTAGCGATATAAAGCCCACTTGGTCGCTAAAGGATTTCATCAACGACCTGACCTTGATTATATAGAAACATTTAGTCCTGTTGTGAAACCAACTACCATCCGATTGGTTTTTTGTATTGTCTTATCTCATGATTGGCCCATTCATCAAATTGATGTCAAAAACATATTTCTTCAAGGCTTCCTTATAGAGGAAGTTTACATGGCCCAACCTCCTGGATTTGTTGACACTAACTTTCCTTCTCATGTGTGTAGGTTTTATAAAGCTATTTACGGTCTCAAACAAGCTCCCCAAGCTTGGTATACTAAACTTAGCAAATTTCTTGTTGAGTAGGGATTTTTAAACTCCAAATCTGATTCATCATTATTCATCTATAACAAGGGTTTTATCCGAGTCTATTTTTTGGTCTATATTGATAACCTTATCATCACTGGAAATACTCATGAATTTCTAACAAAGTTTATCTGAGACCTCTCTGCTCACTTCTCAATCAAAGACTTGGGTTCTCTTCATTACTTTTTAGGAGTTGAAGTCATTCGTATAAAGACTGGGCTTTTCCTTAACCAGCAAAAATATATTCAAGATATTCTTGCAAGAACATGCTTGGATGGAGCAAAAGTTATTTCAATGTTAGTCTCTATGACAGGTACTCTTTGAGTTCATAATAGCTCTCCATCCATTAATTCCATTGACTATCGGCGAGTTATTGGTGTCTTACAATATTTGTCACTTACTCGGTCGACATATCTTACACTGTCAATAAACTTTCACAATTCATGCATTCTCCTATTGAATTTCATTGGACTGCTATAAAAAGATTATTACGATATTTGAAAAGCACCATTTATCATGGCTTTTTCCTCTATCGTGAATCGCTAATGGTTTTACATGGTTTCTCCGATGTTGACTGTGTTGGCAATCTTGATAATAGAATATCAACCACTGCCTTTGTACTTTATCTTAGAAAAAATCCAATTTCTTACTGCTCTAAAAAGCAACGTATAGTGGCTCGCTCGTCTACAAAATCTAAGTATAGAGCAGTAGCATCAACAGTAGCTGAAATAAATTAGGTTCAGTCACTACTTCATGAACTTGATTTCAATCTTCCATTTGCTCCTGTTTTATATTGTGACAATATTGGTGCTACATATGTTTGTGCTAATCCTAGTTTTCACTCTCGTATGAAGCATATTGCCATTGATTATCACTTTGTTAGGGAGCAAGTTACTAAGAGCAAATTCGTGTGGCCCATGTTCCTACCAAGGATCAACTAGCAGATGCATTACCAAACCGTTGGGCACTTCTCCTTTTTAATCATTACATTCCAAGATTGTGCCCTTGATGGGACCACCATCTTGCAGGGACGTATTGAGGAAAGCCAATCTTCTTCACATAATGTCACGTAATTCATAGCTACTATTTTAGATAAATGATTGCTTCAATCTCTCCATGATAGAAGATCTGCTATTCAACCGATTATCTTTCACATTAGTTACACAAATATTCTCTTGTATTCTTTCCTTTTGTTTTGTACATATATACTGCATCAATCCAATCAAAGGGTATAGCCTTTCATACCATTTATTTTCTTATTGCAAAACCTTTTATATTCAAAGAATTTCTAAGAAATTCTCAAAATATTTTCAAGGTATTCCCAAGATATATCCAACCAAGGTATACCCAAAATATTTCTAATTAAGGATATTAAATCAAAATATACTCAAAATATGCCAAAAATATATCGTATTTGAACTTTTTGATATACTTTAAAGTGATTTTTTGAATTTAAATACTCTTAAAATATTTTTTGGGGTATTTTAGTTGGTTCGAAAAAAACTTTAAGTAGAGGTAATGTTGTAATATTTTAAGAGTTTTTTGGCATTTTTGAAAAATTTCCACTTAATAACAATTGTCTTATAAAGGTGTTTGTCCCATGTCGGTTGATGGAAAGAGATAAAAAAAAAATTGAATCTATCTATTTTGGTGTTGTTTTTTTAATTTCTTCACCAACTAATAGAAAAGAAAGTGTAGAGCAGTTACCTTTCAAAACAATTACCTTTCAAAACAACTATTCTTAGTATTTTTCTTTATACAATTTATAATTAATAATTAATAATATTAATATAAATACAAATGAAAATATTGAAACTAGTTAATAATTAAAGATCACTTCAATATGAATAACAACCCATAATAGGAATATATATACCCACAAACATACATATGCAAGGACTAGTAGGAAAAGCTAGCAATTCTGTTAATTAGGATTTAGGAATGCAGACAATATCTTATTAGAAATTAACATGTATATTTTTTGGATAGCATAACCCAATAATGTTTTTTATTTCACCTCTTATTATATTATAAAAAAATTTACTTCTTATTTTAGTTTGTCTTGAAAATTATGTGCACTCTAATAATACTTTTTATTTTAATTTTTTTAATAAAATTATCTAAAAAAAGAAAGAGAAAATAATAAAAGAGAGAAAAAAGAAATAATAAAAAATTGCTCAGAGCTCCATATTGCTCTTAAATTTGAGGATGGATAATATAAATTTTAGAGAAAGAGATAAGTAAGAAAAAAAAATAGTGAAATTGTTAAATGATATAAAATTCCTAAATATAAGTAAGGAAAGAAATAAGAAAATTTTCTTTTTTTTAAAAATAGGAAATAAAATAAAAAGTATTATTGCAGTGCACAAAACTTTCAAAATAAATTAAAATAAAAGGTAAATTTTTTATAATATAATAGAAAATGAAATAGGAAACATTGTTAAGAATGTCCATTGATCAGTAACAGACATATCTAGCCACATGCAGTCGTTTGATTTTTTGCCATTTTGTCCCGTTGATCAGTTCTTTGTCTAAGTTGGCCCTTATATTTTGTATTTGTTCCACTTCGCCCTTTAAAATTTAAATTTCATCATAAATTACCCCTTGATCAGTATGTTTATTTCACACATCGATATATTTTTTTAGCATGTCATATCATTATATAATAATTGTATGTATAATATTTTTTAATTTTTAGGAGATAAAGTAGACCAAACACAAAATATAAGAAGCAATTTAGACAAAAAAACCTATCAAACGAGCAAAATAATAAAAACATGAATTATAAGGGCCTGGATATAAATCTTATGCCTAAACCTTATCAATAACCAATTGCTTGCCAAAATAAATTAGGTGGATGTATATATAATTTATCAAATTAACACATATATAACCACTAAATTCAAGGGAAATTCTTATTATAAACGATGTCTACCACATCAGTAATAAACTAATATAATAAAAATAAGATATATCATTTAACCATGCCACCTAATAATTAATATTCTAAAGTTAACTTTAGCCACAAAAGTAAAAGTTCAAATTTCCAAAAAAAAAAAAAAAAGAAAGAATAAAAAAGAAACGAAGGAACTAAAGGAAAGAGAGACCATTAGAATTCCTACTTCTTCTTTTTCTTCATTCCTAAAGTTAAATTAAAAAGAAACACAAACAGATTTAATATAAATTTTGGTTATTATGTGATATATTATTGCAAAAATGATAACTTTTTTTTTCTTTTTGCTAAATAGTGTTTGAGGGTTGCTAAACATTAGCAAGAACTGGTGTAGCAGAAGGTGGGTCTTCTTCTTGTAACTTTGATCGTTTGATTGAAGATATAATGTTGATGAGTATGAAAGATCGACAATCACCGTAAAATCATTTCAAACGGCGAATGCAATGGTATTACATAGCTGCAAAATGTTGCATTTGTCGTTTGTGTAATTTTTTTTTTTTGAATAATTTTTTCCTTTTAAGTTGTTTGTTCAATTTGGCGATAACTAATTCAAACTACCCCTAACATACTCAAAGAGCAATATTTTTTTTTCTTCAGAAAATAGGGTAATAATTAACTCATTACAACAAATTCGAGCACTATAGCAATCCATTAACAATGATTCTTTGCTAAACTCAACAAATTTGTGCTTTTTGGAAAAAAAAATTTATATTTTTAATTTTTTTGAATTTTGAAAACTGTTTTTTTTAGAAACAGATAAGTAGATATTTTTACAGAAACATATTTGAAAAAACAGTTTATAAAAAATTAAAAAATAGTTAATTAAATAAAAAAAATTCAAAATTTACTTTTAGAATACTAAATAATAATTCCAAACACTCCCTAAAACAAAAGGAAATGGAGAAAAAAACAGTTAACATTTTTGTAGTAATATAATCACATAATAACCAAAATTTATAATAAATCTGTTTGTGTGAGGCTTCTTTTCTTTTTCTTTTTTTTTTTTTTTAATTTAACTTTAGGAATCAAGAAGAAGAAGACAGATGGATGAAGAAGAAGAAGGGAAGTGGGAATTGGGATGGTCTCTTTTTTCTTTATTTCTTTCTTTCTTTTTTTTTTTTAATTTTTACTTGTACTTTTATAGCTAAAGTTAACTTTAGAAATATTAATTATTATGTGTCATCATTAATTGATATATATTATTTTTATTGAGTTAATTTATTACTAGTAAATACAGTTTATCTAAAAAAAATTTCAAAATTCATGTCAATTAGGCAATTACCATTCATTTCCACTTGTTATCACATTTGGCATTGAGGAATAATTTTGAACGAGAAGAAATATAAAAACCCAATAGTTGACTTTGGCTAAACGGCGAAAAGAAAAATCAAATAAATAAAATTACGGGATAATTTCTTTTTTTGGTTAACTAAAATTAATTACTACAGATTTTAAGCTAATAACACTTTTGAACTCTAATTAATGCTTACGTATATTGATAGATACATCATTAACAAGCCATGGAAATATGTACAAATGTCAACTCGTCAACAGTTTTGATAATTTACAATTAATTTAATTTCTGGAAACATGCACGCACATATGAGACCAAGACAAAGCTTGTTTGTTGACATTTGAGTCCTTCCTAAGTCAATTTTATTGAAAAATAGAAATAATATCTACTCTCTCATTTCCAAAAGTTATATTCACTCTCTATTTCCATTTTTTATTGTCTAAATTATAAGTTACTTATATTTTTTAAAATATAATTATTTTGTTCAATTATAGAAGTATTTGGTTCAGTTAAAGTTGTAAAAATTAATCCGATTAATGAATCGAAAAAATCAACGAATCACATGTTTAAAGTCGAACCGATCTGCATACACATCTCATATATAATAAAATATAATATGTTTCATACATAATAATAATAATAATAATAATAATAATAATAATAATAATAATAATAGAATATAAATTGTTGGAAGTTATTTCTAATTTACAACACTCATAAAAATTTATCTTATATTCTCTTTTTTTTAAAAAAAATCATATTTCATATATTTGTATAACTAAATATTTAATTAATAATGAAATATAAAAGTAAGCTAAAAATCTCAAATTATAAAAAAAAAATAATATAAAAAAAAGTAAGAAAAAAAATATAAAAGAGTCAACAATCCTATGTATATAAAAAAAAATAAAAAGAAAGATAGCGTAATATTTTTATAAATAAATGTGAGTTAAGCCTTAAAAAATATATTTACTTTGATCAATTTAATTATTTTGTGGATAAACAATCTACTTTTGGAGTCAATTTTTTGGTTGAACCGGTTAAATTGGTTATATTTGACCAAATTTAATAATTAAATTTTTTTGCAAAAAAATAAAAATGACATGGAAAAACCGGTCAACCCGGTCCGGTTGCCTATTTTTCCGGTTGAACATGTTGGATTGCTAGTTTTTTAGCAGGGCCATTTCCTTCCAGTTTTAGGGGTAAAAACCGCTCAGCCTAAGGCCAGTTCTTAGTTTTTCCAGTTGAACAGGTCAGATCAAGCCAATTTTTACAACCATGAGTTCAACTATTAGAGACAACTGATAGTTTTTTGAACCTTCAAAAGTTGAGCCAAAATATTTGGTAAGACTTTCTAATCAGCAGCTGATAGCTTATTCTAACTTTAATCTATTATTGTTTGAAAAAACTTTATTTTAGAGCTTCTTTTCATTAGTTGTTTGCTAATTCAATTTTATTTTTAAATTGGATTATATTACCCTTATATATGTTATTAATTACAAAATACGTATTTCCTCCAAATTAAATTTTTCAATCAATAAACTATATATTTAGAATTACATGTATAAAATTATTACAAATAATATTTAAACTAGTAATTTTATTTATTTTTAAATAAAAAATATATAACATATTTCTAATTTTTCTTTATATATTATTTACAATATTAAGTATAAATAATATTAAATTTATTTACAAATATACACATATATTTTTTAAATTTTTATTTATACTTAATTAAATTTTATTATCTTAATTATAGTATATAATTATATGAAATAATTATTTTATTTACATATACTTCATAAATATATATATATATCGAATAATATAAATTATATCTCTATTGATAATTTTATATTTGAAGGACATCAGCTCAATTAGTTTTACCAAATACTAATATTAATTAGCCGTTAGCAATTATCATCTATCAGCTAACAGTTGTATTCAATAGCTAAACTAAATGAAATCTACAATATTTATATATACCCCTATTAAATATATACCTAAATGTCTATTTATTTTTTTCAACTCCTGTATTAAATAAATATTAAAATTGATTGATATTTACATGAGTATTAATTTAAGTTTTACATTCAAAAGATTAAATGGTTATTTTTAAGATAATAATAAATGATTGATATTTTTTTAAAACATCAAGCAAAAATTATTAATTTAACTTAATTAATTAATATTTTTAATAGATATAAAAATAGAATTATGTCTATTTTTTCCTGACAGAAAAAATATATATCAATAAGCTAGCTAGTGATAATGACTAGCATATTTAGAGATTGAACGTCAAATTGCAAATCAAAATCCACCAAATTAGAGAGCGAGTTTGGTAAATCTGCTTTAACCTCGTAAGTAATGAATCTGCTTTTGAATAGAATCATCGATTCAAAGTGGTAGAATATGTCAAAAATCTCTGTAATTTCTTTTTATTAAAATTGAATGGACTTAGTTTAGCTTTAACTTTCTAATCGTGATTCACCGTTGAATCCAAAAGACTTAAGCCAATATAAAATTTATGTGGTTTTTTTTTTTTTTGACATTCCCCATCAAGTGACACTTTTTTAATCTACCATTTTCATTTATATTAACTTTTTCTTTTTTTCTTGTTCAATCTCTAATTTGGGAATTTTCACTCTTTATACCTCATTTTTTTAAAGTCAACGGTCGGTTAATCCTTCCATGGCTCTTATACTATATTGATAAAAATTTAAACTTTTTAAGAATAACATGCATGAAGGATTTAAGATGAAGAGAAAGGGAATTAATAGTGTATGATTATTAGTTATGATAATCATTGTCAAAAAATATAATTTGCATGAATGAATAAATTAAATTATCACAACAATGTACGGTAGGTAAGGAGTCAACGTTTTCCCTCAGAGGACCAGGATTCGCTCAGCTGTCGGACAGGCACCAACAAAAAAACCATGCAGGGAAAGACAAATTGAAGAGCCCTCCTAGATTCTTCATGAATTCATTTTCTTTTTTATTTAATTCAAATTCAAAGTTCACATATCATAATATATCCTTCAATAGAACTCCACTGTATCGATTGATTTATCTGAATTTAGTGATGTGTACAAACTAAATACCAACTAAGGCATACTTTAATTAATATTTTCATTTATGGAAATTGAAAGAGATCTCGAGATATAAATTTGATAAAAGGATTAATATTTGAATTCCATTGGATACCAATTTCACCTAATGTGATATAAGCATTTTGTTAATTCAATCATACAATAATATATATTTAATTGTTTTATTTTTGAAATCAAATAAAGTATAAATCATTCTGTAATTTCCTAGGTAATTATTAAAATAAAAGAGCAAGCTACTTAAATTCGAATTTTCAATCACATTTTATGTATAAAAAAGATAACAAGTTACATAATATTTATGTTTTATAAAATTATATGTGTTTTCAATTTATATATCAATAGATTGAAATTAATTTTATTTATACCGAATATAATTTCAAAATATGATGAAATATTTCTTTAAAAATTTTAAAGTAGCTTCATAGTCAAAATTTAAACTCTAATTCTCTAATTAAACTGAAAAAAGGTTTTTAGTCATTCGTCCAAATCCTATTGGATCCATGATGCTTTATAATGCTGGATTTGCTATCACTAATAATCTAGCCTGCATAAATAAATAAATAAATATATTTAGATTAATCATACACCTACCCTATACTATTATAGAAATGTATTGCATCCATATCCCTTATTTAATTAATTCAATACTTAATAAATATAATTACCATTTTTTAATTATGTGATTATTTTATTAAGATAACATAACGAATTAAGCAAAAATGTATTACTATACATCAAAAAGAAAAACTTAATCATATTTTGTTTTGACTAATAAATTATACCTAATTAATTAATAAAATATGTAATTAATTAAATCAAAAACCATGCAGGGAAAGACAAATTGAAGAGCCCTCCAAGATTCTTCATGAATTCATTTTCTTTTTTATTTAATTCAAATTCAAAGTTCACATATCATAATATATCCTTCAATAGAACTCTACTGTATCGATTGATTTATCTGAATTTAGTGATGTGTACAAACTAAATACCAACTAAGACATACTTTAATTAATATTTTCATTTATAGAAATTGAAAGAGATCTTAGTATTCAAATTCCATTGGATTCCAATTTCACCTAATGTGATATAAGTATTTTATCAATTTAATTATATAATAATATGTATTTAATTATTTTATATTTACATCAACAATAAAAATAAAATATTTAAATGCATGTTATTATATAATTAAATAGACCTACGACCAATATGAAGAGTTTTTTCTCTGTTTGAAGCCATTTGAAGTCAATAAAGTATAAACCATTATGTAATTCCCTAGGTAATTATTAAAATAAAAGAACAAGCTACTTACACTTAAATTTTAACTCGATAGTATTAATGTGATGATTAGAGCCGCGAGATTTTAAATTCGAATTTTCAATCAAATTTTATGTATAAAAAAGATAACAAGTTACATAATATATATGCATTTTTTATAAAGTTACATGTGTTTTCAGTTTATATATTAACAGATTGACATTAATCTTATTCATACCGAATATAACTTCAAAACATGACGAAATATTTTTTTTAAAATTTTAAAGTGGCTATATACTCAGAACTCGAAATCTAATCCTCTAATTAAACTGAAAAAAGGTTTTTTAGTCATTCGTCCAAATCCTATTGGATCCATGATGCTTTATAATGCTGGATTTGCTATCACTAATAATCTAGCCTGCATAAATAAATATATTTAGATTAATCATACACCTACCCTATACTATTATAGGAATGTCTTGCATCCATACCCCTTATTTAATTAATTCAATACTTAATAATATAATTACCATTTTTTAATTATGTGATTATTTTATTAAGATAACATAACGAATTAAGCAAAAATGTATTACTATACATCAAAAAGAAAAACTTAATCGTATTTTGTTTTGACTAATAAACTATACCTAATTAATTAATACAATATGTAATTAATTAAATCAAAACAAATTTGCAAACATATATATGCGACCAAGTCCATATCAAATGTTTAATTAAATTTTGACATGATTACTTAGTCAAAACATATATAATAATCAATCACCTAATCAACTTAATTAACAAAATAATATAATAAAAAAATTAATTAATTGAAAGCGAAATAAAACAGATAAATTGCCTGTTAGAAAATATGGATTATTTAAGAGCCGTCCATCCTACCTATTAAAATCTAGAAAGCCTTCTTTTGTCTTAATTTGCTTTTGTCTTAATTTGTGACAAGTCATATATAGTTAAAGTGAATAATTATCTTTCTTTAATTTTTTAAAATATATGTAATAATATACAAATTTATACCATTTTTAATATTTGTTCTTCTCCCTTAAAAAAATATATTTGCCCCCTAATTTAAAAATCTTCTTTAAAAAAATAAATTTATCTTCTCTGATTATTAGAATCTAGCTCCACGAATATATATATATATATAGTTGAGCATGTGACTATATATATGTCAAACTAGCTACTCTCTTTACAAGGGAAAACAGTAGCCATTAATTTCTAAACTGATCAAAGAAACCTTGAAAATTGAAATTTCTCTTTCGTATTTGTCTTCTTCAATATTTGTGTATCACAGAAAGAAGATCAAATTGTAGAAGGAAAGCTCTAAGAGGTGAATAAGTTTTCATGTTTTAAATTATGCATTCTTTTAGAATTAATTTTGATTTTTAATCTTTTTCAGCTTTGTTATATAGCTAATGATCTTTAAATTTTTCTTTACTATGATTTTCGCGGTTTGTTGGGTATCATAAGAAGTCCACTTAAAAAAAAAAAAATTCTGAAATCTTAAAAATAACGATAACATAGCATTTTCGCATTCAATAATCAATATAATATAAACTTTTATTAAGAGAATACTCAAGTTGAGGGTTAATTTCATCTTGCTCATTCAATTTTACTCTTATTACAATTTTTCAATTTAGGTAATTAGAAAGCTGATGTGACAACTGATATGTCACCGAAAGTCTAATGTATTACCGGAAATCTAATATGATAGATGACGTATCACCGAATTTGATGATTTTAGTGAAACGAAAATATAATTTAGTGATTTTTTTGGACAAAAAAATATTTTATGATTTTACTATAATAAAAAGAAAATTTAGTGACGAAAGATGAAATTAACCTTGAAGTTGAAATAGAATCTTAATATAAGTTTTCAATTTCTTTTGGATAATTTCTTATATATATGTTGATTATCAAATAAGTGACAATTGGGTTAAAAGCCAATTGTATTTTACGAAATTTTTAAAAGAATTTCACATCTAAAGTTCAAGGAATAAAAATATATATATAATTATACTATAACTAATTTAAATTGATTTAAATTATTTTAAAATAATAATAAATCCACAATTATCAACTCCATATATCAAAATTCATTTAATTCTAATAATTAGCAAGAATATTTGTCTCGTTAGGTTGGTCAAATGTACATATTCAAAAAAAAAAAAAACGTAACAAATTAATTTGTATGAATTACAAATTAATTTTTTTTATCTCTAGTAAATATTGAATTAAAAATGTCTTCTTCTACATACATAGAAAAATAAGCTTAATTTGTTTAGCAAGAGAAATATTAATGATTTGATAGAGATTAAATATTGCATTTTTCTTAAATTATATACCTTTTTCTTTTTTTCCATTAAACATTCAAATTGAGGACTAAAAAGCATAAGATATTTAGATGTGATCTAATTTGACAAATATTCTTATAAACATATCTTGCTTCTCAAAGTCAAAATTATCACTTTATTTAAATAGCAACATGAACAATAAACTTTTACCTTTTTTATACTGATAATGATGGTATAATAATTTTAATTTTGTTGAAAATGAAGAATGTATGGTGGGGGTAGCTTTTGTTTGGCAGCCAAAGTTTTGGATAATGACAACATGCAGCCAAGTGGTGAAATCTTTGCCTTTCCCAATCAATATTACCAATCAGGTTCAGTAAATTTCTTCAATACAATTATTTACTGAAGTTAATTTCATTTATGATTATTGAATTTTATTTTTATTATAATAAAATTATAATTTTTTCTTCTAAAATAATTCATTGAATTATATTTTTATTTTCCTATAGTCATTCATTCTAAGTTAGTTTCCGGTGACACATTAACTATTATATCAGATTTCGATATGTCAATTATCATGTTAGACTTTCGGTGACATGTCAATTACCGCATCAGTTTTCCGATTATCTAAATCAAAAAATTAATTGAAAATGACATTAATAAAATGAAAATATAGTTAAGTAATTTTCTTGAAACGAAAAAAATTTTATAATTTCTCTACAATAAAAATAAAGTTAAATGACATTATATAAAATTAACCTCTTTTTATCCTATATATTCCAATGTAAAAATTTGTTTTTTTAAAATTACTTAATTTCACATTTTTATTTTCAGTATTCATTTCATTAAAATTGTTTTTTATTTTATTTTTCTAAATTCCAAAAACACATTTTTATTCTATTAAATTTTTAAGACTATGTTTAGATTGAGAGAATTCAAATGAGTGATTTTGAACAATACATGAATTTTTGTTAAATCAATTGTTTGGTTACTTAAAAAAGATTAAAATCCATTGATTTTAAAAAATTTATCATCCACTAAAGTCGTTCATTTTTTAAGGATGTGATTCTCTATTTTCTAGGTGAAAAAGTTCAAAATTCATGGATTTTAATTAATGAGAGATTGTTGCCAAATTTTTTTTATTTCAATTTATCCCTAATAAATTAATAATATTCTAAAACTATCTTTAATCCTAAAACAGTAAAAATAAATTTTCTTTTAATTTCAACATATTGCTTTATTATTATTATTATTAATAAAAAATATTTTTAGCAATATAATTAAATATTATAATATATAATAACTTTATTTTTTTTATTTTTCAACTCTTAAAATAACCAATTTTATTTTTAAAATTTTTAAATATATAGTGAAAGTGATTATATATGTTTAATTAATAATAAATTATCAATATTTAATAAATGATAAAATTGGAAATTAATTATAAAATTCATGGATTGTGGTCATTGAACCAAATATAAGTATATAATTACATAATTAATCAATGGATTTTATAATAAAATCAAACGATGAAATTTTTAGAATCGATGGATTTCACAATCAATTGATTTTAAAATCTCTCAATCCAAACGATGTATAAAAATTTATATCCTTAAGGAATGAGATGAGAAGGTATGAATCATCTTTTAATTAAAAGTCTTGAATTTGAGCATTAAATATGAAACATCTTATGAAGTACTTTGTTGGAGTTAATTTCATTTATAATCACTGAACTTTACTCTTATTGCTGTAAAATTACAAAATTTTTTTGTTCCAAGAAAATCACTTAACTATATTTTCATTTCACTAAATTAAGTCACTCTCGATCAATTTTCCAATTTAGATAACTAAAAAGCTGACGTGTCACCGGAAAGCTAACATAGCAGCTGATGTGTCACCAGAAAATTGACCTGAATTGACTTTAGTAAAACAAAAATATAATTCAGTGATTTTTTTTAGATAAAAAATATTTTGTAATTTTATTGTAATAAAAACAAAGTTCACCAAACATGAAATTAACCTACATGTCCGGCGAATTCAAACAAATATAAATGAAAAAAATTCCTAATAATTTATTGGTTTAAGAGCTCTTGGCCTCCTGAATTAATTATTTGCATTGCAGGTTATCAATTTACATTCTCTAGCTTGGAAAATAATAGAGCAGAGCTACAAATAAACAAGGTTCCTGCTCTCCTGGATTTAGCAATTATTAACAATTTTTTATTGTTCATCAAAATTTTCATAGTTATTTGTTGGTATGTGGAAATATAATTGGATAATTATTAGAACATTTACTCCATAATTTAATTATACTCAATCAATTTTAATTTTCTTTAGGAATTTGGGTCCACAACAATATTGAGGAAACGATCAAATGAGGATAGAATCTCATTGTCTGAAAGAGGCATAACCAGTCTAATTGAAAATATTAATGAACAGAAGAAAAACAAGAGAAGCAAAGCTGCCTCTTCTTTACAACAATCATCCAATTTCCAAGTCCAAAAGGTATCAAAAAAATAATATTAAAATCTTAGTTAATCAATAATATGTAATGATTATTATGATTAGATGAGTTTAGCCAGTTGAATTTTATAATTGTAAATTCACCGTTACATAATAAATCTGAAAAATTAATTGCGTTATAATTATAAGTTATTTTTCAATCTCTTAAATTGTTGAGAAGAAATTTTCTTCAATAATGACAGAATTAGTATATACATATATTGCAATTTGCAGGTACCAGTGAGGAGAAGTCAAAAGCTCAGTGATAAAATTACAGCTCTCCAAAAATTGGTCTCTCCATATGGCAAGGTTGCTAGAATCAATTTTTTTTTTTTTTTTCTATCCTTTATATTGAATTTCTTTTCCTAAATTCCTTTAATAAAAATTGTAAATTTTGAATTTTATTTTTGCAGACAGACACTGCCTCTGTTCTTCAAGAGGCTTCTCTTTATATCAAGCTTCTTCAACAACAGATTAAGGTATATTATCCTTACCCAAAAATAAATTTCTATAAAAGAGTAAATTGATCCTTCTATTATGTTATGACAAGTAATATATACATAGTATATGAATTTTTGTTCTTGTTTTAATAATGTTATCCTTTTTTTCTTTTTGCCAGGATTTATTTCAAATGCTGAATGAATCATTCCCTTCACAGGTAAAACATTAATCAAAATTCAAAATTAAAGAAAAAAAATTGAGAATTATTAATATAAATTTTTTAGATATTGATATTGAAAATTTTGGGTTGTGACAGAAAGTTGATGGTAAACAGCAAGACATACAAAGCAGAGGGCTATGCTTGGTTCCCATGTCAGTTCTGCAGAAATTGACTCAATTAGATGATTGTTGTGTTGCTGCTTCTAATACTTACTCAATTAACCCCATCATATCCAGAGATGTTTAGTATTATCTCAAAACTATTTATCTATAATATATACTAAAGCTCTCCCGTTTAGGCATATAAAAAAAAGGGCTTTTGTGGTACACTTGGTGTAAATTACACTTGGTGTTTTAGGAATATTAGATCATCAATTTTTAATTTCAACCATTCATTATCAACGGATGAGATAAAAGTTTATAATCCAACGGTTTTAAAGCACCCGGTGTAAATTACACCGGGTGTACCTTAGAAATTCTAAAAAAAAAAATAGTTTGCTTAGAAAATGCTCATTTTGTAAGCATTTTACGACTTTTATTACCACTTAAATTAGAAGCCATTATTAGATTTTTTTTACAATTTTTAATTATATATATAGTAATGACTTGTAGAGAAAATTGGTGATTCACTAATATAATATATATTTTCCATATGCAAGCATTTGGAATAATTAATTAATATGGGAGAGAGCTTCTAACAATGTAGTATAATTAATAATCACTCCTTCAAATATAATAAATTAAAAATTCATCAATTTTTAAATTAATAACAGTTTTTCAAATATGATAAAATTCATTTTCACCATTAAAAACCTGTTACATAATATAAACAACAAAAATCTAATAGTTCACGTTACATGCAAATGCAATAATATTTAATTTATGTATATATTATTTTCTAAAAAAAATATAATTAAACAATTAAGAGATAAAAACAAAAATTCAAAAGAGAGAATTTATGTAAAAATATTATAAACAAGGGCGATAATTTAAGTAGTGCTCTCCGAAAACTACAACCAAAGTATATGAAGATTTTTGTAAAAGTAATAATTACATGGACTTAACTACTACTACACTAATAAAAACAAGGTTTAACAACTAAAAAAAGCTTCTCAAAAAAAAAAAAAAAGATTTCAAATACCACTAAAAATTAAATAATATAGGATTCAAAATATATTAGTAATTAAAATTCTATTCCCAATTAAAAAAAGTTACCAAACGTGCTCTTAGAACAACATGTTGTTCCATCATCTGAGAATTAAATTGTTGGGCTCCTCCCCCTTGTCACCAAATTATTATTATTTTGTTTGTTTCAAGCTATTCAGTAATGTAAAGGGTAAATTATCAAGACATTTATAGGATTTTGTCGAATATATCAGTTAGTATTTTTATTTTTGAAAATACACTATAAATTATTTCATATGTGGGTTAATACACTATTTAGTCATTTAGTTTATTGTTTTTATTATAAATGAATAAAATGTCAAATTTATTATTTTTTTATCTTAAAAAAATACCAAAAAATTATATTATCAACTTGATACTAAAATGTTAAATTTGTCATTTTCTTAATATACTTTTAAGTTAGCAAAATGTCAGCTTTATTAAAATATAAATAACAATATTTGATATTTTTTTAGCTAACTAATAAAATATTATAATTGACTAATAAAATGTTTATCCAAACTCGTGACGAATTTAAAAATTATTATCTAAATTCGTACTAAAACGCTAATGGAGTTATCCATTATAGTTTAAATGGATATGGATGGACGCGGATACTGTAAAATCTGTACCCATTGTCATCCCAACCTGAAAATACTCTTGATTTTGAACAATGGCCTCTAACTGCCAAAGATACCTGCTGGTTGATGATGATAATAGCTTCAATATCAAGGCTGGAATAACACCCCAGTTTTTTAAAATTGTTATTGAAGATACTCAGCGTGAGAGAAGACATGTAAGTATATTTTCCTCTTCTTGTTAATATTTTCTTGGATTTGCCATATATGATTCAGATTTCTCAAGAAATCCAATTTGGGTTCTAAAATTGTCTGTAGGCTATGAAACCCGTCATTGAAATTTGCTTTCTTGATTTTTTTTTTAATTTCTTTTAGGAAAATTCTGGAAAAGTTTGTGAAAAAATATGGAAATTGTTTATCAAGTAGAATGATGCTTAGGGTTCCTAGTGGCACCAAATGGGAAATGGAATTGTCAAAAACAGAGCATGAAGCTTGGCAAGAATTTTCGGAATACTACTCCCTCAAACATGCGTATTTGCTAGTTTTCAAATATGTAGGAGATTTCGAATTTACTGTCTCCATATTCAATGCAACTCTTGTAGAGATTGAGTATCTAGGCAGTTGCAACAACCATTCGGGGATTCCTAATTTTAATGCTGAATCACATGAACCTGAGATGAAATGTCAGCCGAATAGCTACCAATCCCAAGTAATTATAATTTAAGATTCAGATTGCTCCATTCAAGAACTTGAAGGTATGTTTTTCTTGTTTAAACTTCAATATTCAAAGCAATTTGAACCTGAAAATTCATAATAATGGGACTGATTAATTCGCCTGTTAATTGATTTGATACAGAGGAATTTAGCGAATCAATGGGTGCAAAGAATGCTAATAAGCAGGCTAGAAAGCGTTCACATTCAAACATTTCTCAAGCTCTTCAAGCTGCCAACATGATCACCTCAACCAACCCTTGGTTCAAGGTTGTTTTGAGATCAAATTATCGGCAGAGAATTGAACCGGTAAGGGGTTATCTGTTCAGATTTCCATTAATATATACAGCCATGAGGCATAAGGGGTCCTGTGTATTTGTCCTATTTCGTTATTTAGTCCTAAAATGTTCTTTTGTCGAGTTTGTCTCTAAATTTAGTTTTTGGTTGCTTCCTTGCATTTTAGAAATATGTAATTTCCTGTTTTGCAATGCTACCATGAAAATAATATTTAGCATAACAATAATATTGACATGGCACAACATATTAATATTGGAAGACGGTAGGTTATATCTTTTTTAAATGTAAAGAACAATGTAAACCAAAAATTGAATTCAAAAGGTAAATTAAACAAAAAAAAGAAACATTTCGGAAAACGACATAACAACAAAGGACAAATACAATGAGTCATATATGATTTAACCCATGTATATAATTACCTTCATATTTAAATTCCAACATTTTACAGCATATACCTCTTGGATTTATCCAAAAGCACATGGAATACGAAACTCAGATAGTAAAGCTGAAGGTCGAAGATAAACTATGGGCAGTGAAGTTGAATATTTATGGGAATTGTGCAGCATTAGGTGCAGGTTGGAATGCATTTGCAAGGGAGAATGCTTTGAAGGATAGAGATGTTTGTGTATTTGAGTTGATTAAAAGCAAAATACACATTTTCAGGCGTGTCTCCTCAAAGGTTTGATGGATAGCCTCTTTCTGCAAACAAATTTGTTAGATTAATCTGCAGATATCTGCATGCAGAAAAGTTACACCATAATTTGAGACGGACGGAAAAGGAAAGTGAGCCTGTTTTCATGGAGAAAGTATTAGGAGTTTAGTTAGGATTTGTATCAGTATAAATTAGAATTGAAGATTAATTATTTTTCAAATGGAAAGGTTATTATAATTACATAATTAATACTTTTACCTCAATTACACTAGGCCTAACTCAAGTGGTAAAAGCGTTTACTTTTGGAAGGATGAAGTTTTGAGTTTAAGTCCTCTCTTCATTCTCCGTACTATGTGTAATTTTGCCTTTATACCGAGTGCGAAAGAATTACTACTCTCTATTGTGCAGTGCATGGCCCGCTAAATCCTTTAATATGTTTGTTAAGTGTTCTCTCTCCCTACTAAAAAAATACTTGTACTGCAATTGCTAGTGTGTAGTAATGGGCTGGTTATAATAGCATAGATAATGTGATTAAATTATTACTATATAATTTAAAACCTAAAATAAATAAGATGATATTTATTTTGAAAAGAATTTCTATGATTTTTAGGTAGAACAAATAATATTAGAGAGTTGCAATTTTAATTAAAATTGAAAGAAATGAATTCTAGAGTTTTATATTTTGAAAGAAAAATAATAAAATAGAAAATTTGAGGGTTCTATGAAAAATAAATAAAATTTGGGCTTATTTAAATGGTTAGGGGGGTGTAATTAAGAAGTGAAAATAATAAAAGGATATATATGTATATATTAGAAAAAGAAAATGAAAGAAAGGGTCCAAATGAAATTTTACTTTGATTTTTAAGAATCACTTTCTCAACCCTTTCACATAATTTAACTTTAAAGTACTATATCTCATTCATTATTATATTATAAAAAATTTACTTTTTATTTTAATTTATTTTAAAAATTATGTGCATTCTAACAATATTATTAATTTTATTTTCAATTTTAATTTTTTACTAATGAAAAGAGAGAGTAATAGACTAAAAAAAAAGAGAAAAGAACAAAAAAGATGAAAGATAAATAATAAAATATAATTTAGGAGCTTCTAATGACTCTTAAATCTGGTTTGAAAAAATTTAAATTTTAAAAATTGAGATAAATAAAAAGAAAAATAATAAAACACTCCTAATAAGAAGAGAATAAAGAAACAGATGAGAATGCTCTAAATAAATAAACACAGAGAAGGACCAAAAGGCATTTTTGGTTATGTTTTGAAACTTGAAAGCAACAAAAATAAAAAATGTGGGCAGTAATTAAAGGAGAAAGTTCCTTTAACGCTTAAAAGGCCAACCAGGTGCCTCCTTCTCCACCGCCGCCCCTTTGCCTCACATGCCACCTCCTCCGACCAGCCGCCGACCAGTCTCCTTCCGGCGAGCTTCAAGATTCCGGCAGCCCCAACTTTAATTTTGCTCATTTTAGGTAAGATTTTCTCCCAGCAATATCCAACATTTTAGACATTTTTCAAATGGGTTCTTAAGGGTTTTGTTTAAAAGATGCGAAAGCTGAAAATTATAGTTGAGATTGAGTTGTATTGGATAGTAAAGTGTGGGATATATATGTTATTTTTAATTTAGCTTAATGATTGTTGCTAGTCAGATGTAAATATAGGAGGTTGCTCATTCGTTAGAAGAGTTGGGTTAAAAATAACTATCGAAAATGCAAAAGATCAACAAAATGGAAGAGAAAACCTAATTCAGTTAATTGGTTTATATGCGAAATTTGAACTTTAATCTAGTTTTGTTTACCTCTTATTCATGTATTCTCTCTTCCTTTTTATCTTTCTTACATCTTCAAATTTCTACGTGTTTATTTTTCTCTAGTCAGTGCCTAAATGGGCAAACTGCATAATCATAATCTCAGATCATTGTGGTTGTGTCATTTCTAATTTCATATTTTTGAAATTAAGTACTTGTTACTCGTTTTTTGATCTCTTGCTTGCAGTCCAAGAATCTTTGAGGGAAAAAAGAGAAAAGAAAAGGATGCCGCATAGAACACGGCCTATGGCAGCTCTCTTGTTGTTTACCGGGCTCAATGTCATCTTGGTGTCAACAATCACTCCAGTCTATGATTTTGTATGCTTTCACCCGTACTGGGAAAGAAGGGTATGTTCTGATTTTTCTATTCTTTAGGCATACACAATCAAAATATTCTTTGCTGCTTGGTAATTACGTATTGTGGAATTGTTAAATTTTTAATATGGTTTTGCTAGTTGAATGGTTAAATACAATATCTCTTACATTAGTAACGTTGATTATGTGTAAGGACGTACATTTCGCAAGGCATTTTTATATTTTACATCTGCAAATGCCAATGTCAGTTACACAATCTGTACAAAGCCACAAAGCAAGTGCTAATATAATGAGAACTTTGAGCAATTTGCCTTTATGGCTGCCATTCTGGTATTTATGTGGATCACAACTCACATTTTTACATTAATTGTGAATATGCATGGCTTTATTAGTAGTGGAAGTTTGATTCCTCAAACAGTTTTAGGCTATGCTGCTTATTGATTCTGCTTTGCATTTATAAGGAAATAATTTCTTCTATTGATTTTTTTTTCTTTACATTCTTAGAGTTGCCAAATGCCAATGCATGAGTAAGAAATATATTTCGGATTGGTTTCCTGCTCATGTACAAGTTAGGTGACCGACTTCTTGTGACACACATTCTTTAACTGTCTTAGCAGTTGAATGGTTTCATGATGGTCTAGTCATTATTAAGTTTGATGTCAAAATTTGGCAAAAGGAAGCATCACCTTTCAAAACATTTGTTTGATTAGTTGTCTATATTGAATGCAAAGAAACATAGACACATGTAAAAGCATCTAATGAAGTTTCAATAATGTTAGTAGATAGTGAACGTACACATTCATAGAAAGAAAAAATATTTCACAGTGCCTCTTTTGTACTTCCATGGTGGGATTCTTCAAGTGTAGATTTTGAATAGAAAGAAGAAATGCACATACACAAACAAAAATGCATTTGATAGTGTTGATATTGCTTGTATATAGTGAACATACGTACTTGTAAAATGAAGAAATTTCACAGTTTTTGTTTTGTGATTTCATTGATGAAATGTACACACTTCCTAATTGACTTGTATGGGGCAAGCATCACATACCAGCAATTCTAACACATGCAATACTTTCTCTGTCCTTATGGAAATTTTCCTCCATGAGAGAATATCTACTTGTGCATAAGAGTAGCATGATTATGTTGTTTTTACATTAATCATTCTGATCGATAACAGCAAACCAAAATGTGCATATGAATGAAAATAAAGCAACATAAACTCTGAGTATCTGCTAATATCTTTTGGCTTATGAAAATGACAATTAAGAAATATGTCTCTTTGATTGGTATGAATGGGAATTAAGCAGCACGGAATGTGTGCATCAAGCATGTAGTTGATGTGATTTGAGGAATAATAAATAATTGCATCCGTTGCTTAGCTATGCATTATGTTTTATTGGTCAATTGATCTAATTGTTGGTAATGTACACTGGATTTGTTTTAGAGAGAGCGCCGTCGCCAGGAACGTGAAGCTGCTTTAACAACGGGTTCTAGATGAACAGAAAATGGTGTTTGCAGAGACTTCTGTCATCTATGGTAATTGTTTTCAAAACTAGTGTACCTGTTATGGCTTTGTGATTCCCCTTTTCCTCCTTTCTTGGCCTAGGACAGGATAAGGAGGAGCTAAGAAGCCTCATGCATATACAGCAGATAGTAAATTTCAGAGTAGACAATTTTGAAATTCTTTGTAAAAGATATATAGCAACAGATCCTCGGAACGAATTACGTACTGTAGTTGAGCATGTTCCTTCAAATATTAGCAACTAGTGTAGTTGACAAATACATGTGCATAATTCTACTAGAGGCTGCACAGGTGTAATGTTTACCTATTAATTCTCCCATGGAAGCCACAACCGATTCATATTAATAAGTATGATTCTCAGTTAATTTGGAATCTCTATGATTTCTACCTACAAAATGAAAGGTTCTCTTTTTTGTTTTGGTACTCGGAGTTAGTTTGACTAATCTGTGTGCTGAATAGGATTTCTAATGGACGGTGAAGCACTTCTTCAAGAGTGTTTAAGGTAGATGCATACCAGGATTTGAACTCGAGATTTCTAGTTAAACTGGAAGAATTTTGTGTCAACTCATTAACACAATAGCTTTTTTTTCAAAAAAGAATAAAATGATAACAATGACAAGTTACCGGATCAAAAAAAGAAAAGGAAAACAATAAGTAATCTTGTGATTCTAAAATATTTAATTTATGGCTTCCAAAAAAAAAAAGTAATTTATGTAATGAGCTGGATGAACTGGACCTGCAAGGGATGTTTAACTTTGTGGAAAGTACATGACTTATTCTTTTTAGTATAAAATAGACTTTTCTATACCTTATTTTTATTTTAGACTTTTCTACTAATTTTTAATATAGTGTAACTTTTTTATGTCTTATATTTTGAATGACTTTTTTTCTATCATATATTTCTTTCTTCTTTTCACTTGTATTTAGAGTTTTTTGTTAGGGTTTAGATTATACTCTTTATTATCTTTTCAAAAATTTTCTATTTGAAACACAATTTTACATTCTTAATTATTTCCTGGATTTTTCATTGATTAAGCATGAAGGAAGCTGAAAATTTGTGCTATATGGTAATTATATATGTAGTATATATTTTACATATATTCATAATTATTAAATGCATGAAAAATGTATGACAAGTATATGATATTTATATATGCAATATATATTTTACATATATTAGTGTTACTCGTAATTATTAAATGCATGTAAAAATGTATGACAAGTATATACTTGATATATGTTTTATGTATTTATATTACTCAAATTATTGAATGTGCATAAAAATAAATGATAATTTTACAATTTTTTTTTTACTTTAAATGATAATTTTATTGTAATTAAAACTCTATCTACTTAGATTCTCTTTCACCATCACTTTTTATGAATTGAGAATTGAATTAAAATTTAAAAAAAAAACCTTAAATTAATATTTTTATTTTTTGTTAAGTTTAAGTTAAGATTCTCCCATATTACATATAAAATTAATATATTTATTACATATAAAATCCACATATATATTTGTACACATTTGTTGCATATATTTCACATATACATTTTATTTCACTTTTTTTTTAATATTTTTTAAAACTAATTGTTAAGTTTAAGTTAAGATTTTCACATAAATGTCACATATAAAATTTATATACTTGTTACATATAAAATTTATATATACATTTCTACATACTTGTTGCATATATTTTATATATACATTTTATTTTACTTTTTTTTTATTTTTTAAATTATTGTTAAGTAAGTTAAAATTTTCATATATATGTTACATATAAAATTTATATACTAAAAAAATAAAAATTGATTTATATGATATTTTTTTCTATTTTGTGCAGATTTTTTCTGTATACTTAGGTTTTAGCCAATTAAGAATTTTAGTATTAATTGAAAATAGTGCAATTAATACTAAAATTTAAATTTTTCCGAAATAGATTCCTAATTATAAAGGAATGATGTTACGTAAGTAAATATATGCTAACAGTAAAATTCTAATTGGAATTCTGAATTTTTTAAATATCAGTTTTAGTAATTTTTGAATTGTGATATAAAAATGATATTAGATATATAAAGGTATTATTTGTGCCAATGTTCCTTTAACTTTGATGATCTCAATCCAGCCCTATCCAACGGATTACATAAACAGGTTTATTGATAATTAAATGTACAAAAAATTATTTTTCCTATAAGAGGTGAAAGAAAAAATATTGATAAAGAATGACACCATGCAACAGAAATTTGTGGGGAATATAAATTCGTGTGGACCGTTAGATGATAGGCTTTACGTGTGTGTATATACATCTTATTTAAACAGACGGTCAGTATAAATTTATATTCACACGAATTTATACGAAATGTCATTTTTCATTCGGTAAATTTTAGAATTTATTTATTTTCTTACCAAGAAATCTTGAAATTTGTTCCTCAACAGCAACTGGGCCTTGAGCTTCACATGCCGTGTTCGAGATATGGAGGCTGTTTCGTTCAACTGTTCGGATAGTTAATATTTTTTTTATTTAAAATAATTGATAAATAAATATTTGGTAAAAAACAGTTAAGGAATTGTTTGAAATTTCAAATAACTACTAAATCGAAAGCTCCATTCTAAAATTTTTTAAACTGTTGGAGCTTTTTTAAATATAAAAATTAAATTACTCTTACATTAAATTATTCTTATATATAAGAAATAACAAAATTTGAATTTTTTTATTTAATTACTCTTATTTTATATATTTTTTTAAAAATTATTATTATTAATTTATTAAAATAAACTACTATATTGAATAAGTAATATACTATACTTTTTATTTTTTTAAATATTATTATACTGTTTATTTATTATAAAATTATATATATATATATACTAAATTAAATAAGTGATGTATTTATTAATAATTTTATATTCTAACAATTATGGTTTAATTATTTTTACTAAATAAGTATCAAATTGCTGATTTCAACAACACAGCTTTAGTTGGGTTAGTGAGATGAAGAAGCCCAAAAAAAATTCAAACAAGAGTTAGGAGGATAATTTAGTAATTCCAGATCATTCCCTAACCATATATACATTAGGGTTTGCTTCGTTACTCTCTCTCTCTGAAAACCCTAGCTTTGTGGCGCCCCAACGGATTGATCTGCTCCTCCTTGCGGTGCGTTCAATTCAATTCAAACTCTAATTGGCTTTATTTTTTCTCTGATAGATAGTTATGGAGAGTTGCATCTAGTTGACTCGCAATGCTTCTACCATTCTTCTCTTACAGATAGTTTAACTGTGTTTGGTTGCCGGGAAAATTTTAAATAAGGAGCTTTGTCATTGATTTTGGTGATTCTTTGATCGGACTTTTTTTCGTCCTTTTTTATTTTATTTTTTGCTTTAAGAGTCAAACGAACCAATCGAGCTGTCGTAATCGATTTAATGGTTGTTTTATTTCTTGACATTGCTTGCATTTTTTAGGTTTCTGGAGTTGAAATTTATGAATTGTTAACGCATGCATGGAAATTTGGAGTTTCTATCAGTTTATTTAATTTATAATCCTATTTATGAATCTTCCTTCCTCTATATATTTTCTTCCGTTTTTGGCCTGGAAGAGTTTCCATGTTTGGTCTGATTAGTTTTGTAATGCTCTTATGATTCCTCTGGTTGCAGTATAGTTGATCATTTCTTCGTTACATTTGTCTTATTTGTCATGCTCTTAAAGGCATAGGTTGTTATTGACACTTCTTATGTACGTCTAGCAGCAACAATGGTGAGAGTTAGTGTTTTGAATGATGCTCTAAAAAGTATGTACAATGCGGAAAAGCGAGGAAAGCGCCAGGTTATGATCAGGCCTTCTTCTAAAGTGATCATCAAGTTTCTGCTTGTTATGCAGAACCATGGTATGAATTCATTTTTACTTGTTTACTTTTCTTGCAAAAGATTAATGTACTGGTTCTGTTTTATGCTTATGTCTTTGTTTTTTCCATATAGGATATATTGGTGAGTTTGAGTACGTTGATGATCACAGGGCTGGTAAAATTGTTGTTGAACTGAATGGAAGGTTAAACAAGTGTGGGGTTATCAGCCCTCGATTTGATATTGGTGTCAAGGAGATTGAAGGATGGACTGCAAGGTTGCTTCCCTCAAGACAGGTCAGCTGAGAATTCCAGCTACCTTTTTTTTTCAAAGGAAAAAAATTGAATGCAATGGCAAATAGAATATATTAGGATCATTTAATTAATTTGTGTGCAAGCAAGTGTGCTCATGTTTGCTCATGTTTCAGTTATCAATCATTGTACCACGTTCAGCTATATCTGTCTGCTTACTTACAACTTGATACATGAAATTCCAGTGTTTGTGCACATTAGATAACTTAACATCTAATTAGTTACATACTTTTGGTCTTGACATTTGCATTTAATAATTGCAGTTTGGTTACATTGTGTTGACAACTTCTGCTGGCATTATGGACCACGAAGAGGCTAGAAGAAAGAATGTTGGTGGCAAAGTGCTTGGGTTCTTTTACTAGGCTAAGCTTCTTCTGTTTTTCTTTATTTTTTCTCTTTTTTTTGGGTTGAGAAAAATTTATTCTGCTTATGTGGAGTTTTGTTGAACTATTGTTCTAGTTGACCATAGGATTTAGCTGTATGCTGGTTCCAGAATGAGAAAGCTAGTGTTGTTTCTTATTTTCATGACTGATCTCTTTTGTAGTTCACATTTATTTCAAAGAGTTAACATGGAGATAATTGTGCAAATGATACTAAACATTTTCACTTTGTTAATGTGGGGATAATTGTGCAAATGGTATCAAACATTTTCATTTTGTTACAATTTGGTACTAAACAATTGATATCAAATCTTTAATAAATGTTATAATTTGGTATCAAGTTAATATTTTAGTCAAACAAGATGATGTGTCAGTATATTGGCATGCTATGCACGTCAATAGTCAACATGTCATTTCAGCTGATTAACATGTTACATTAGCTTTTTTTTTACTAGAATTTTGATTTTGGTATCAAATTGTAACATTGTTGAAAGATTTGATATTAATTTGTAATAAAATGAAAATGTTTAGTACCAAATTAAAAGGTTTGATGTTAATTTGTAACAAAGTGATAAGATTTGATATTATTTGTGCAATTAGTCCAGATTGATGTCAATTTGTAACAAAGTGACTAGAATTGGTACTATTTGTGCAATTAGTCCGGTTAACGTAGTGATCTGTGAAAATTACTTTATGTGAAGACCAATCTAGTTCCAGGTTATAACATGGAATTCATATGCATAGCTTTTGTCCTAGCATTTTCCTACCAGTTTGTATTTTGAAGTGTAGCGATATCATCAATATGGTCAGATGACTCGAATGGCGAATATTGTGAGCATTTTAACACTTCTTATTTGTATTAGATTTGTAAATTTATGGATTTGCCACAGGATTTGTTTGTATCAAGTGAAGGGTGATATATTTGTCATTCGTAGTTCATGCATCATAAGCTACAGTTGAATTAAACATTCTTGTAGCCACAAACAATGTGGAATTCTGAGTAAAAGGCTGGATCGGCATTGGAACTAGTTTGTGCTTATCTTCCGTTTATTTTTATTTTTGTTATTTATATATATTGGGTAAAAATAAGAGTATCAATACCAATGTCATTACAATCTGATTTTTTTTTTTTTTAAATATTCTTTAATGTTATGTGGACATTTGGAAATTGGGATCTCTGTTCCAGCAATTAGACAGGAATTGGCATTTTTGTGGGAAGATTTGTGAAATGAAATTGAAAGGAGAGTTATCTTGTTTTGACTTGCTACATTCATTCCTCCCCCCCACCCCCCCCAAAAAAAAAAAATTAAAAAGTTCGATTTGAGAAAATATTGATCTTCTAATATGAAACTGTAAAACTGAGGATTTGAAGAAAGACCATCAAAATTTCCACCTATGATATTTTCTCAAGGGAGACAAGCAATTAGGAACAAAAGACAAACATGGTTTACAGACTGTCAACTGCCTAAGTTTGATTTATAGTTCCTTCAACAGTTAAACTTACGCAGGATGGAGATTTAGAGCAATTCCAAGAAATGAAAGAAAATTAAGTTTTGCTGATGAAAAGATAAAGATGAATGTACTTATAAAAAGGAAACCAATGATGAATCATGTCAATATGTTCACCATCAAGTAACCAAACCACGTAATTACATTGCCAAAGGATCAAAGTTGCCCTAATGGTATAAAAGCCATCATGACCTTTACTTTTTACATATAACAATTCCTCCTCTTCATTAATCTCCTGATCCTCCATGCTCACCTTCTCCGCCCCCAAAATCATTTGGAGGAAGAAAATAAATTGAGCGAAAATCCCACCCCTTATCCCTCAAAGGGCTTGGAGGGTGACAAGATGATGTGGTATGTGGGTTTTTAGTGGTAGCAAGAATGACGGAGAAAGGATCTTCCTATTATATGCTTTCATCCACAACTCTTTGCTTTATATTCCACCTTTTGCTTTATTGTTAATAATCATTATAGCTAAAAAATAATTTACACCCTTTATTTATTTTTTTTATAAACACTTCAATTTTGTTTTTTGTTTTTCGTTTGAGGGAAAGGAGGGTTAATTTTATTTATAATTACTAAACTTTGTTTTTAATATAGTAAGATTACATAACTTTTTTTTTCCTCAAAAAGTCACTTAATTATGTTTTCGTTTCACTAAAAATCACTTCTGGTATGTTCGTTTCACTAAAAATCACTTTTGGTAAATTTCTGATAACACATCAGTAATTATGACAAATTTCTGGTGATATACTAGCTGTTACGTTAAATTTCTGGTAACACGTCAACTGTTACATCAATTTTCTAGTTAACTAAATCCGAAAAATTGCCAGAAGTAATTTTAGTAAAATAGAAATATAATTCAATAATTTTTTGGAATAATTTTTTTTTAATTTTACTATAATAAGAACAAAATTCAGTGATTATAGATAAAATTGACCTTTTGATAGAACAAACATTCTCTATTAACTTGACAACAAATCCTATTACGTCCCTAGCATATCATATCTTCTCCTTCTAATCCATCCTTTTGTGTTGCACAACATGGAAAAGCCTCTTTCTGTGGACTAAAAAAATAAGTAATAGAGAATATGTCTCAACTTTTCCTCCCTAACTTCATTTTTCTTACCCCTAAAACTTCATTCTCTACTATTATTTCTCTTATTCATTTGATGCCATTACTCCTTATTTGGAAATTGGAACCACCTTTTTTTTGTTTTGGCTTTCAATTTTTCCATTGAATTTAGGGAATTCTATAAACCACTCCCTTTGTTTCAATGAGTTTGTTCATCTTAGATAAAATTTTTATCTCCATAAGTTTATTTATTTTATAAAATAATATTACTTTTTAATTTTTTTTTCAATTCTACCCTTTACTTATTTCTTCACAAATTTTAAATTTCATAAATTATCAACTCTATTTATTTTAACGGGTATAATAGATAATTACTTATATTGCTAATAATTTCCTTGACTTCTATGCAATAACAAAAATGAACAAACTCAGAGAAACAAATTTAGATATTAAAATCTAATTCTAAAAATAATTTTGAAATTGAAACCATAACAAATATTTTATGGTAAAAAGGTAATTTAAAATAGAACCATATAATCTATATATATATATGTTCCCCAAATTTCTGAATTTGAAAAAAGTGCAATAGGTTTATTGGATTTGGGTTGGCCCAAATTATCAATTGAAAGGTCAACTTCATTAGTCAAAATTGGGAAACTAAGAAGCTTCTAGAAAATGGGAAAAGAAATGAAAGAATAGAACACCGCAGTGTTGATTACAAGACCAGGACAAGCATAGTCGATACCTCATCGCTTTGACAGCGATTGAGTTTTTCCTTTGCCATTCTCCCTCTCTCCTTGTCTCTATCTTGCTCTCTGACCGGTAATATCTTCTTTTCCTTCTTGCCAAACACCTCTTTTTAAATCAATCATTTCGAATCTAATTCTCCAGCTCAAATCTTGCACCATGATGCTAACATCACTATCAAATTTACTTTCTTATTTCTATGCTCTTTAGCTTTTTTTTTTTTATGTATTGGTTATGGATGTGATCTTATTTATTAACTCGGTATTTGATGGTTAAAGATAGATGTGCTCAACTATCAAGTATGTTAAATACAGTGAAGAAACAGGAAATGTTATTTCCTGATTCTGCTATATTGATTGTTTTATGCTCAGTCAAAGATGAAGATTTTAAGTCCTAATTGCGTGTTTATTGCTCTGAATTTTGAGATTTACAATTTATTTAGTCTATTCTTGTAATTATTTTGTTTCTGTTATCCGTGTGCATCCGTGCTGCTTTTTCTGGGAGCTTTTTAATCGGAGATTTTGTTGACTTCCAAGCTGATACCTTATGATTTAAATTTATTTGTTCCATGTAGTATTTTTTTCTTTTTTTTTTTTTTAAGTCGGCAATTTTATGAATGTATATATTATTTTCCCAGTTAGTCTTAAGTGCATATATTGGAAAATGTAAAGGGAGTACTGAAGTTCCTTGAGATGTTAGGTGATTGAGCACTATTGTTGGATATGGACTTTTTTAACTTGTTATTTATTTGTGTTAACAGGGTTTCTGCAACAAGGGAAAAATACATATGCTTATGCTTGTTGTTTGATCCTGAGAGTTACAACAACTGACAATTAGGCGGTGTTAGATAGTGTGCACCGGTAGCTATGACGTGGTTCAGAGCTGGCACTAGTGTGGCGAGGCTTGCCACTCGAAGGACTTTGTCACAAAGTGGAACTTACATTACTAGGACACGAATTATTCCTTCTCAGAATCAATATTTCCATACCACTGTCTTTAGGTCAAAGGCAGAAGCTGCTCCCCTTCCACGTCCTGTGCCCCTCTCCGGGCTAACTGAAAGTTTCTTGATGGAACCAGTACTGTTTACTTGGAGGAACTACAACGTGCATGGGAAGCTGACCCTAGTAGTGTGGATGAGTCTTGGGACAATTTCTTTAGGAATTTTGTGGGTCAGGCAGCCACAATCCCTGGAATTTCAGGCCAGACAATTCAAGGGAGTATGCGGTTACTGTTGCTTGTGAGAGCTTACCAGGCTAGTGGTCACATGAAAGCAAAATTGGACCCTTTGGGTTTGGATGAAAGAGAAATCCTAGACGACTTGAATCCTGCTCTTTATAGGTTCACTGTAGTTGACCTTAATAGAGAGTTCTTTTTAGGAGTGTGGAGAATGTCTGGGTTTTTATCTGAAAATGGTCCCGTGCAAACTCTTAGATCCATATTGACATGTCTTGAGCAAGCTTGTTGCGGCAGCATTGGCTATGAGTATATGCACATTGCTGATCGTGATAATTGTAACTGGTTAAGAGATAAGATTGAAACACCGACTCCTATATGTGCAGTACAATCATCAGCGTCGTGAGGTTATTCTTGATAGGCTAATTGGAGTACACAATTTGAAAATTTTTTGGCCACAAAGTGGACAACTGCTAAGAGATTTGGGCTTGAAGGTGGGGAGACTCTGATTCCTGGCATGAAGGAGATGTTTGATAGGTCAGGAGATCTTGACGTTGAGAGCATAGTTATTGGAATGCCTCGTAAAGGAAGATTAAATGTTCTTGGTAATGTTGTACGGAAGCCACTCTGTCAAATATTTAGTGAGTTTAGTGGTGGCACAAAGTCTGTAGATGAAGTTGGTCTCTACAACGGAACTGGTGATGTCAAGTATCACTTGGGAATTTCTTATGATCGTCCAACCAGAGGAGAGAAGAGAATCCATTTATCTTTAGTTGCAAATCCCAGCCACTTGGAAGCAGTGGATCCTGTTATTTTTGGGAAGACGAGCTAAGCAATATTACTCCAATGATGAAGACCGAACAAAAAATATGGGAGTCCTAATTCATGGTGATGGTAGCTTTGCTGGACAAGGTGTTGTATATGAAACTCTACATCTTAGTGCACTGTCAAACTATACTGCTGGCGGGACTATACACATTGTGGTGAATAACCAAGTTGCCTTCACCACTGATCCAAGGGCAGGGAGATCTTCACAATATTGCACTGATGTTGCCAAGGCTTTGAATGCTCCTATTTTCCATGATATTGGAGATAATGCGGAGGCAGTTGTTCATGCCTGTGAGCTTGTAGCTGAGTAGCGCCAAACTTTCCATTCAGATGTTGTGGTCGATCTGGTTTGTTACCGTCGATTGGGGCATAATGAGATTGATGAACCATCTTTCACGCAGAAAAAATGTATTAGTTTAGCCTCCAATTTTCATGTTACTAAAAGTGCTGGTTCCCTTCATCCTGTCCCATTTCTCCATGTTAAAAAAAATAAAAAGAGAAAAGAAAGAACAAAAGGAAAAATGAAAACTTAAATCCTTAATTAATCAATAAACTTACAACAATTTATATAGAAAAAACTAAAGATTAAATCATTAAGATTAAGGTCTTAAAATCAAGGAAAATCAAATTCAAATTAATAAAACTATGGAAGCAAATCATGTATGATCACAATTAATTAAAATCTAATCTCTCTAAATAAGGAATTAGATAATATAAAATTTTCAACCCAACGAGCTTTTTAGTATCACACTGAGGAGCTCTCTAGCAGTAAAGTATTATAACAGCTCTCTAGCAGCACCATCATCACATCTTTGTACACGCTTGTGTCCCTTGGATTGACAGATTCAAAACACATATTTCTAACACTCTTTGTTTTGGGAACTGGAAACATAAAAATATATATTTTTTTTTCAATATTTTCTTGTTTGGGAGCTTGAAGTACAAAGCTTAACTTTTAACTTCTTTATCCTCTTCTTTTATGAGCCTTCAATTGAACCACTGTAGGGTTAGTTGGAAGCAAATGATTTTCATAATCCGTTTTATTAGTTTTCCAAAGGTCTAGGGCAAAGTTGTAAAAACTGGCCTAATCAATAAACCGGAAAAGGCAGAAGATCACTGATTTAAGGTCGAACCAGTTTATGTAATATTTTTATAAAATATAATATGTCTCATATATAATAAGACATAATATGTTTCATATATAATAAAAATAAAATATAAGTTAGTGATCATTTTTAGTTTACAAGACTAATATAACAAATATCATATTCTTTTTTTTATTTTTTAAAAAATCATATTCTGTATGTGTGTATAACTAAATATTTCATTAATTATTACATGTAAAAAGAACTTATGTTTTGAAAACACAATAAGCAAAAAAACTCAAATTATAAAGGAAAAGTAATATAAAAAAGAAGTATGAAAAGAAATATAAAAAGGAATAGCCTAAGGGCTGGGTTAGGCCAGTTTTTACAACACTGATTTAGGGCCTCCAAAAATGTCTCCAAGCACACTGCCCATATTTGAGATTCAGACTCTATAAATAGACATGTCTCTTAAGAAGATAGCTCTGATATCAATTGTTGTTAAAATAAATAAAGAGAGGAAATGAAGAACAAAATAAAAGAACGAAAACTCAAATCCTTAATTAATCAACAAACTGACAATAATTTATATAGAAAAAATTAAAAATCAAATTATTAAGATTAAGGTTCTAAAATTATAAAAAGTTAAATTTAAATTACTAAAATTATGAGAGTAAATTATTTTATGATCACAATTAATCAAAATATAATCTTTCTAAATAAGGAATTAGATAACATAAAATTTTCAATACAATGACCTCTCTAGCAGTACAGTACCAACATCACATCTGGTGCACGCCTGTGTCTCTTGGATCCACAGATCCAAAATACATCTTACGAACACTCCGGAGCATTGTTTTTTTTGCTACATGTGTGGGTGTGATCTTATACAATCAACTTTTCCTCCTTATTGTGATGTTTTCTTGATCTTGTTATCATGGTAGTATATCCTCGCCGTCTATCAAAGGCTCTAAGCTGTCTTCTCAGTTTCTACACTTCTTATTTGATTGGGTGGACAGATCATTCGAAATCATCCCTCGGCTCTTGAGATTTACCGAAAGAAACTTTTAGAATCTAGTCAGATATTAGCAAGATACAAGAGAAGGTCAATTCGATACTCAATGAGGAATTCTTGGCCAGCAAAGATTATGTGCCTAAAAGGAGAGATTGGCTTTCCTCTCATTGGGCTAGGTTTTTGTCACCTAAACAGCTTTCACATATCCGTAACACTAGGTATACTGGCACCTACCAAGTCTTCAATATTTCGGCTGCCTCTGACTTTTCTAAAATTGATACAGTTATGCTTTTTTTGCAGGGTGAAACCTGAGATTCTAAAGAATGTTGGCAAAACAATCACAACTCTTCCAGATAATTTTAAGCCTCACAGAGCTGTAAAGAAGGTTAATGAGCAACGTGCTAAAATGATTGAAAAAGGGGAAGGAATTGACTGGACACTTGCAGAAGCTCTTGCTTTTACCACTTTGCTTGTAGAAGGCAACCATGTTCGATTGAGCGGTCAGAATGTTGAAAGAGGTACTTTTAGTCATCGGTATTCAGTAATTCATGATCAAGAAAGTGGGGAGAAGTATTGCCCTATGGACCATGTTATCATGAACCAAAATGAGGAGTTTTTTTACTGTCAGCAACAGGTAATATCATCCTGTCACTCTACCTTGATAGAGTACTTCTATTCCTACCAAGTTAAAATGTTAAGATCTAAGGCTAGTCTATAGCAAGACACATGAGGAAAGGAGTGTCTAAAATATATAAGACTGCTGCGAAGCAGTTGGTATGCTATATACCATGTTTTGAGTGCTCAACTTCTATTGTAAATGTAATAATTGAACTTAACTCGGGCATCACTGGGAATGAACAATAATTGCTAGTTCTTTTTTAAAGTATATTTTAATGGAAAAGGCTATTTTGTTTGCTCTTTTTTCTTTGAGAATATTTGAGACTGTTACAATGTGATGATTGAGATAAAGAAAAAGTTTTTGTTGTATTTTTTTTTAAGGGAAAGCAAAAATGCTACAATCAGACTAAAACTCTTCTAGCAAAAGCATTGCAATAAAGTTAATGTATTTTTTTCTTAGCAATGATAGCAGCATATTCTTTTTTACAGTTCTCTTTCGGAATTTGGTGTTCTTGGATTTGAATTGGGCTACTCAATGGAAAATCCCAATTCTTTGGTCATGTGGGAAGCTCAATTTGGTGACTTTGCTAATGGAGCTCAGGTGATATTTGATCAATTCTTAAGCAGTGGTGAATCAAAGTGGTTGCGTCAAACTGGGCTGGTTATGCTTCTTCCTCATGGATATATTGGTCAAGGTCCTGAACATTCAGTGCACGTTTGGAATGCTTCCTTTAAGTATGTAAGCCCTAGAAAAGTATTTCTATTGTGCTTTACAAATGGAATGATAGTATAGTTTCATTTCTCTGATCTGATGATATCAGAAGAAAAATCCGTTGAACCATATGATTATTGTTTTAAAGTATAATTTTGCGTTTATACCTGGTCTTGCATTTTCGTGCTTCATTTTAAGCATTGATTTGGTAGCCATAAGATTGGAATTCATTGAAGTTTGTCCTATGGTATATTGAAACACTTCCATTGTAATTTCATGTAGCCTTAGATAAGTTGGTAATGTAAGAGATTGACCATTTGCTTTTCACATCTTTGTTGTCACTAGGGAGCGAGTATAATTAGAATTCAAGTAAGAAGCAAACCAATACATTGAGATCCAATGTGTTTTTTCTCAACCCTGATTCTGTTGTTTAATAATAATTGAGTGCAATAGTTGGTACGATATTTTTGGCCTTTTCTGATATATGCTTTTCATTCCATGATGTAAATTTATCCTTGACAAAATTCCAACAGTTGCAACTAATTCAGTTTGTGCATCTTATTGCAGATGAGTGATGACAATCCTTTTGTCATTCCTGAAATGGATCCAACCCTTCGGAAGCAAATATAGGAATGTAATTGGCAAGTTGTAAATGTCACAACTCCTTCTAATTACTTCCACGTCTTTCATCGTCAGGTGAGGACGATTAATTAATTGCTTTATAAAACAACCTCCTCTTTATAGATGAGTTTGTTTGTTTCTCATTTTCTCTATTTGCATACCTCAGTTGCACAGGGAATTCCACAAGCCCCTCATTATGATGTCTCCCAAAAATTTACTTCATCACAAGGACTGTAAATCAAAATTTTCCGAGTTCGATGATGTCCAAGGTCACCCTGGCTTTGGCAAATAAGGCACCAAGTTTAAACGTCTCATAAAAGATCAGAATGATCACTCGAATCTAGAAGAGGGTATCAGACGATTGGTTCTTTGCTCTGGAAGGTGTGTTGTGCTATTATGTTTTGCTAGTCTTTCTCTTCCCTCTGAATTTTATTTTTCTTTTTTTTTCCATACAGAAGATGCAGAAAACATTGATATTTAACAGTGGAAGCTCTTTTCTTGCAGGTTTATTATGAGCTTGATAAAGAGCGAAAAAAGAATAATGCAAAGGATGTTGCAATTTGTAGGGTGGAGCAGCTGTGTCCATTCCCTTATGATCTCATTCATTGTGAGCTTAAGCGATATCCTAGTATGTCTTTCAAACTTGTAAAATTAGATGATAAGGCTATGATGGATAAGGACACTTTTCTTCCCTTTTGTTACAAGACTATAAGCTATATTATAGGATGTAAATATGTATTATTAGCCTAAATAGGAATAGGCTTGATTTTCTTCCTATTTTGGTTCTACAAAGTTATATATATATGTGTATTCTTTCACAGTGAAATACACGATCACATTCTCTCAATTATTTGTCTTCATCATGGTATTAGAGCCTTAGGGTATTTTCAGAAATAAATTTGGGTTTTATTTTTTCTTACCCTACAGAGCAAAAGTTTTGTGTTACTATTTTAGAGTGATTTTAGTATGTCATCGTAAGCCCTAGAAGGAGCACCACCTACCGATCGGTGCTGGCCTAGAATCCAGTGATCAGAATCCTAAGACGATTTCTTCTCCGAAGGTCGCCTCGGTCTTGGTGTTTGTTCACAGATGTTTGCTTATCCATCAGGAAAGTTTGTATCATATCTTTTCTTGTTGTTTGGAGAGATATTTCATTGTTTAAGAGTTAAATTTGTTGTTTGGGGTTAAATCTTATCCAATCTGGCTGGGTCTATATCGCTGTGGTGTGAGGCAAATCGTATTACAAGTTTTGTTTTCCTCTCTTAGTGGTCGATATAATTTTGAGTAATTTATTTGATTATTTTAACAAATATGGAGAAAAAGTTTATCATGATATATGCAAATGAATATGCTAAGTATCAAGATTTTCTGAAATCTCAGCCTAGTCAGCCTACTTCTTTCACTACTATCATTGAATCAGGTAAACCTAATACATGTCTTGTGTCTTCCTCTTCCAAATGGGTCATTGATTCCGGTGCCACAGACCACCTGACAAGTAATTCTAGTATGTTTTATACCTTTCAAAAACACACATCTACCTCTAATGTTACTTTAGCAGATGGATCCACATCGTCTATTCTTGGGTCTGGCACAATTATTCTTACTCCAGTACTTCATTTGTTATTTGTTTTTAATTTAGCTCAGTTATCTTTCAATTTAATTTCTGTTAGTAAACTTACTCGTTCCTTAAATTGTTGTCTCATTCTTTCTAGATTATTGTGTGTTTCAAGATTTTGCAATGAAGCATATAATTGGTAAAGGACATGAGTTTGGGGGTCTTTACATCCTTGATACAAAAGTGCTGAGATCTGTAGCTTGTTCTGGAATAGTCAATTTGAAGCACATTATAGGTTCGGTCATTCCTCTCTTTCTGTGTTAAAAAAATTTGGTTCTCAGTTTCAAAGTTTGTTCTCATTAGACTGTGAGTCATGTCAATTTGCAAAACATCATCGTCTTAGTTCAAGTCTAAAAGTCAATAAACGAGCTAGTACTCTTTTTGAGTTAGAGCATTCAAATGTTTGGGGTCTTTGTCCTGTTATATCCAAACCATGATTTCAATATTTTGTTACATTTGTTGATGATTATTCTCGAATGACATGGTTATACTTAATGACAAATCGTTCAGAGCTATTTTCCCATTTTTCTACTTTTTGCGCTGAAATTAAGACTCAGTTCCATATGTCTGTTCAAACTTTGAGAAGTGACAATGCTAAAGAATATTTGTATACCACTTTTCAAAATTACATGATTCAATATGGTATTCTTCATCAGATTTCTTGTATTGATACATCATTTCCAAATGGGGTTGCTGAGCAGAAAAATAGACACCTTCTAGAAAATGCAAGAGTATTATTGTTCCAAATGAAGGTTCCCAAATATTTTTGGGCAGACGTGTCTCTACAGCTTGTATTTTGATTAATCGGATGCCATCATCTGTTTTTAATGGTGAGACACATTATCGTGTTCTTTTTCCAAATAAAACATTATTTTCTATTGAATCTAGGATCTTTAGATGTCCTTGCTTTGTTTGGGATGTTCACCCTCATGTCACAAAATTAGATCCAAAATCTCTAAAGTGTATTTTTCTTGGGTATTCTCGTGTCCAAAAGGAGTAAAGGTGTTATTGTCCTACTCTTAATAAGTATCTTGTTTCAGCTGATGTCATCTTCTTTGAGGACACTCCATTTTTTTCATCTCTATCTTATACAAGTCAAGGAGAGGATGATGATTTGTTAATCTATACCATTACATCTTCAATTTCTAATCCCGTTGAGTCTATCTCTGCTCATCCTAAGCCTCATGTAGTGCAAATTCCCGACGAATGACTCCCTCAGAACCATATATGTGCCAGCTACACTTGCTCCTTCGTCATCAAATCCAATCTCTCAATCTGTTAATCCAGATGATTTTCCCATTGCTCTTCGAAAGGTAAATGTCAATGTACTTATTCTGTTTCATCTTTTATGTCTTATAATCATTTGTCACAGTCATCTTGCACTTTTATTACTTCTCTGGATTCAATTTCTATTCCTAAATCTATTCATAAAGCATTGTCTCATTCCGGTTGGCGTCAAGCTATGATTGAGGAAATAAATGCCTTAGAAGATATTGGTACTTGGACTTTAATGAATTTACGTGCAGGAAAGAAAACAATCGACTGTAAATGGGTGTTTGTAGTAACATTTAATCCTGATGGATCAGTTGCACGTCTGAAAGTTCGCTTGGTTGCTAAAGGATATGTCTAAACATATGGTGTAGATTATTTTGATACTTTTTCTCCTATTGCTAAGCTTACATCTATCAGATTATTTATCTCTATGGCTGCCACTTATAATTAGCCATTGCATCAATTGGACATCAAAAATGCTTTTCTTCATAGTGATCTTCAAGAAGAGGTTTATTTAAAGCAATCAACTGGCTTTGTTGCTCAGGGGGAGTCTGGAAAGGTATCTCATCTTCGTAAATCATTACATAGGCTCAAACAAAATCCTCGTGCTTGGTTTGGAAAATTTAGCCAAACTGTTGAGAAGTTTGGAAAGAGAGAAAGTCAGTTTGACCATTTAATATTCTACTGAAAGTCTGCGGATGGCATTATTCTATTAGTAGTGTATGTGGATGACATTGTCATTACTGGTAGTGACACTATAGGTATCTCATCTCTTAAATCATTTCTTTAAGGCCAGTTTCATACTAAAGATTTGGAGATGTTAAAATACTTTCTGGTGTTGAAGTGAACAGAAGCAAAAAGGGAATCTTCTTTTCTCAAAGAAAATATGTGCTTGATTTGTTGTCTGAAACCGGAAAATTGGGGGCTAAACTATACAATACTCTAATGGTTCCTAATTTGCAACTGGTAAAAGAAGGAGAATTATTTGAAGATCCTGATAGGTATAGAAGGCTAGTTGGAAAGCTCAACTATCTTACTGTGACCCGTCCAGATATTATATATTTAGTTAGTGTTGTAAGTCAATACATGTCTTCCCCAACTGTTCATCATTGGATGACAATGAAACAAATATTGTATCATTTAAAAGGAGTACCTAGGAGAGACATTTTGTATGGCAATCATGGTCATATTAGAATTGAGTATTTTTCTGATGCTGATTGGGTTAGATCTAAGGATGATAGAAGATCTACTTCGAGCTATTGTGCATTCATAGGCAGAAATTTGGTTTCATGGAAAAGCAAGAAACAATCTGTTGTCTCATAATTGAGTGCAGAATTAGAATATCGGGCTATGACACAATCTATATGTGAAATTATATGGATATACCAGCTCCTTACTGAAGTAGGTCTCAAGTCGATACCAGCTAAGCTATAGTGTGATAATCAGGCTGCTCTTCACATTGCATCCAATCTAGTATTTCATGAACGAATGAAGCATATCGAAATTGATTGTCTTTTCGTTTGTGAAAAGATTTAATAAGGTCTAATCTCTATAGTATATGTGAAGACTGTAGAGCAATTAGGAGATATCTTTACAAAAGCTCTTAATGGAGCTCATGTTTCTTATATCTGTAACAAGCTAGGCATGATTAACATCTATGCTCCAATTTGAGGGGAAGTATTACAATATTATAGGCTATATTATGGGATGTAAATATGTATTATTAGTGTAAATAGGAATTAGCTTGATTTTCTTTCTATTTTGGTTTTCAAAACTATATATATATGTGTACTCTTTCATAGTGAAATACACAATCAAATTTTCTCAATTCTCTGTCTTCATCACCTTTCATGCACATATTTTTAGTGAAAAAAAAAAATAAAGGCTGATTTTTATTATGTTATGTTAAACTTCATGAAACTTTATTGAAAATAGAGAATGAAAAGTTAATTGAAGTTTACAAAGTAGGTGTATTTATAATACACTTGAGTTAGCTGTTAACTAACTCTTAACTAACTAACTAATTAACAAACTAAATAACTAATCTTATCTAACTAACTATCCAAGAAGTTATTCAAGAACACGTGCCCATTAGATAAAATTACATACAGCAGATTCATGTTAATAAGGATAGGGTAGGGAGACTAAGCTGAGTTCCTAGCTGTTGCTTTGAGGTTGAGAGGAAAAATACCTCCTTTGTGTTATATGAATTTCCAGACAGTAAAAAAATGATGGCTTTTTCATTGAATCTTAAGTTTTGGTAAATCTGATGGCTATGGGTTATTTTGGAGAGCGGTATTGGATTTGACACCATATTTTCTTGTTTCTTTTAGATGCCGAGATTGTTTGGTGCCAGGAAGAGCCAATGAACATGGGTGCTTAAGATTACATTTTACCCCGCTTTTGCACTAGGTGAAAGCACTGGGAAGAGGATCCATTGAAGACATCAAGTATGTCGGGCGAGCTCCGTCTGCTGCGACAGCCACAGGTTTCTACCAGGTGCATGTGAAGGAACAGACAGAGCTTTTGCCAAAAGCCATGCAACCAGAGCCAATTAAGTATCCTTTCTGAAGTTCTTGCAGCCTGTTAAATAGACATTTTGAAGAACAATAATCGAACTTCCATGGATAAATACTTTCATGGATGCTGAATATTGCTTACATGCCTCTTTTTTAGAAGGCCTCCTTTTCTTTTTTGGGCACAAAATTCATTTAGCCAAGGCATCTTGGTATTATATATGAACAGAGTTGCACATTAAAATGTACTCTGATGCATTAACTGAGTGTTATATTCTTTTTTTCGGACATTATGGCTTGTTCATTAGACTAATACTACTAAACTGAAGTCTATTGGTGCATTTTTTTTCCATTTCAAATCTGTTCCTTTACCCTAAAAAAATCAAAATTGAAACCAGTAATGCATCCATTTAAATTATTGAAAATTAAAAATCTAATTTTGATTGTAATGAAAATTTCAAGTATTAATCGGTAATGTTTTATTGGCATGAAGAGAATCAATTTGAAGCATTACAATTAGCTCCAGCAATAACAAAACCATAGGATTCTACTTTAAAAAATATATAGTTGAGTTTTTTCGTCTCTGTTTATGAAACGCGCCATATATGTTGAAAGTGGCACAAAACCGCTGCACGTCCGTGCTGATTTCGACACGCTCGTGTCCTTCCTCTGTGTTGATTCCTCACTTTGCTTTATTGTAGATCCGTGTTGTTCTACACTACCCATGTACAGTACCCCTGTTCCTCGCTGTATGCTCATATTGTTCGTGCTAGTACTGTTTTGCTATTCCACTTTGATACGCTGGTGTGGAGTATTCAACTTGGATTTCGTTTTCTTGTAAGCTTATAAACTTTTGGGGTTTCACTTTGTTTGGGTTGTGAGCTTTCCGTTTATAATTTTCAGTTCATTTATTGGTTCTTTCGTTTTGTTTGTCATTAATAAATCTTCTCCTCTAACTCCCCTGGATTTAGGCATTGTTTGGTTGAAACACGTTAAATTGTTTATCTCTATTTTCTTGATTGTTTTTATTTATTTTCCATATTATCAAACTTATATCATTCCGTGTTCCTAACTAGTGTGGTATTAGAGCAATATACCATATAATTGTTTAAAATTCTCAAAACAAATCTAGATTACCATTCACTAGATCAAACAATCCCACCTTTTAATAAACTCAATAACAGCCTTTAATTAAAAATTTCGTTTTCTTGTAATCTTATAAACTTTTGGGGGTTTCACTTTGTCTGAGGATATTTCTTAAATTAGAGTAATTAAAAATTATATAAAAGTATTTACAAATTTATGGTAGTTTTAGTATACGTGCGTCAGTCTAATTGGCGCACACAGATAATTTGAGGAGACGTGCTCCAGTTGGACTGGTGCACGCAGCCAGTGTTGGACACGTGGCGCACGCAGCCACATATCGCCACTTCAAGTCACGAATTTTTTTTTTCGTAATTTTTAAAAAAATAGTGTTTTTATTTTTTTTAAAAATAATTAACCAAAATTTAATTAACAATTAACGGCTAACATATAATAATAATAATGCTGGTTAACTTTTATAACAAAAAAAAATGTATGAGGAAAATAATAATAATAATAATAATAAACTTTTACAAAAAAAATATATGAGACAAATAATAATAATAATAATAATGTGGGTAAACTTTTACATGATGCGTAAAAAAAACCTTAACTTTTATAAATTTTTTCTACATTTTTTATCCCTAAAAATTTTTATAAATTATTATATTCTAAATTTTACTTAATATATGATTAAATTCTAAATGCTTTAATTTATAATTTATTAATTTAATTTATTTACTTAATTTTCATTAGTAATTTATCAAACTCTAATTTATAAATGGTATCATAATTTTTCTAAAAAATAATTAACAAAATTTAATAAATAAATTTAAAAAAATGGTTAACAAAGAAAAATTAAATTAACAAAAAAAAATTTGCTGACTTTTGTGGACATTGTTGTGAACAGTAGTGCGCCACTCCAGCTAGAGCGCGCGAGTCAAAACTAGCACAAATTCGGAATTACTGTTAAAACAACCACAAATTCGGAATTTTATAAAAAAATACCATAAAATTATAAATATTTTTAGTGAATACCACAAATTAAAAAATATCCCCTTTGTTTGGGTTGCGAGATTTCTATTTGTAATTTTCAGTTCGTTTGTTTTGTTTGACATTAATAAATTTTTTCCTCTAGCTCCCCTGGACGTAAGCATTGTTTGGCTGATTCACGTTAAATTATTTGTCTCTATTTTCTTGATTGTTTTTATTTATTTTCTATATCATCAAACTTATATCATTCCATGTTCCTAACTAGTGTGGTATTAGAGCAATGTATCCTATAATTGTTTAAAATTCTCAAAACAAATCTAGATTACCATTCACTAGATCAAACAATCCCACTTGTTAATAAACTCAATAACAGCCTTTAATTAAAGAAATTAATGAATTTTTTGTTCTAATCAATCACTAACCCAAAACGCATAAAATAAATGAAAAAAAAACATTAATAATTATATTTGGATATGATGGTATTATTCCAATTGCAAGGCTTAGTATTAATTGTACTGCAGAAATAAATAAATAACAGCAGTTTGCATGAATATACCATGTGGACACCAAGCTGGTTTTTCAAATGTAAGATCAATGAAGTAAAAATAACTTGAAATTTATAATAATAATAATAATAATAATAATAATATTATTATTATTATTATTATTATTATTATTATTATTATTATTATTATTATTATTATTATTATTATTATTATTATTATTATTATAAGTTGGACTTGATTTAGAAGGTAAAAATTTGTTTCTTGCTGTTGAAGCTTTTCAACATGGATATTTTATAGGTGAAGATGAACGTGCAGGCACATATATATGTCTGCATCTGCAGATCCCGAGCCAAGTTACTAATTGCCCCAGCAAGATCTACCTGGAGAGAGACAAATATTAACCTCAGAAAAATGTCCCGGAACGGAACACCCTCGCAGACGTCTCAAAGTGTTCACATTTTTTGGTTTCATGCTTATTAGGATAGCCAAGTATAGCATTTTAACCACAAAATAAGGCTAGTAATGCTTCAACCACCTATAAAAATGGCTGTGCATTTCAAATAAAAATTTCAATTTCCACCAATATCTCAGATGTTGTGATCAAAAAGTCATTAAATGGTATATGGGTAGGAATTTTTGCCAAATTGTAAAAGATAGCTTGAAGAATGGATTACTAAGAATAAATTTGTTATAGCCATTGAAGAAAGAAAAAGTTTCTTTTTAATTAATAATATTTTTTTTTTCTGCAAGTTAAATCAACATTCACAGATGATGGTGCATGAAAGTAATGAAGAATTTTTATAAATAATAGGATAGAGAAGGAGAAAGTTAGAAAATTCAGCTTTTTTTTTATGCTACTAATTGCCTCAAGAATTTTTATGATATTTGTGTGAAGAAGAGAAATTGAATTTGGTGTGGATGCCATTTTCAGAGAGGGGTTAGTTATGTGAGGAATTTGAGAGTTTATGCTAGATTTTTTTATTCTCAACATCTATGCAAATAAGGGTGAATTTCACCCACGGTCCTCCAATTATATAACTTGTAACAACTCGGTACTTGAAATATTATTTGTAACACAAAAGTACCTCAATTATGTAAATTGAAACAACTCGGTATCTAAAATATTATTTGTAACACAAAGGTGCCTCAATTATATAAATTGTAACAACTCGGTATCTCAAAAATTATTTATAACACAAATATACTCTAATTATTTAAATTGTAACAATTTAATACTTTAAAATTTATTTGTAATACAAAAATACCTCAACTTTTATTTTGTAACTAAGTAGTACTTATATTTTCACCTATTATGGTTCATTTAGCATGATACTTAGAAAAAACATTTTTCAGAAAAAAAAAATAGTATTTTTAATTTTTTTGAGCTTTAAAAACTATTTTTGGTAAATATAGATAAATAGATATTTTTTTCAGAAGCATATTTGAAAAAAAACAATTCATAAAAATTTAAAAAAAATAGTCAATTAAATCAAAAAAATTCAAAATCTACTTTTAGAACACTCAACAGCACTCTCAAGTATCCCTTAGTTTTTTTTAATAGAAGTATAACACGAAATATCCATATAAATTTTAATAAAAATAAAATTAGTTATAATACATATTCAGTAAAATTGAAATTTATATGACGTGAATATTACATCTAATTTTATTTTTATTAAAATTTATTTGATGTGAATATTTTATATTACACTTATGTTAGAAGACTAACATTCAAATACGAAAGTACTATTTAGTTACAAAATAAAAGTTGAAATACATTTATATTACAAAATAAAAATTGAGATACTCTTGTGTTACAAATAATCTTTCACGTACTGATTTGTTACAAGTTATATAATTGAGGTACCGAATTGTTACGAGTTATATAATTGAGATGCTGAGCTGTTACAAATAATATTTTAGATATTAAATTGTTACAAATTATATAATTGAGGATCGCAGGTGAAATTTACCTGCAAATGAGTGACTTTCTCATGATTTAGTTATTAGGAATCATAATATTTACATCAAAACGTGAATCTCATTATTGAAAGATGAAATAAAAAATGAATTGATCGCAACTGTGCGGGGATAGCTCAGTTGGGAGAGCGTCAGACTGAAGATCTGAAGGTCGCGTGTTCGATCCACGCTCACCGCAGATTGAATTTTTCCTAACTTAACCTTTTTTTAGAGAAAAAAAGAAAAAACAATAGTTTAGAGATAACAAAAATGCTTTCCAAGAAATAAGCTATATGTGCTTAATGTGATCATTACTAATCTTGTTTTGTAAATTTCTAGAATATTGAAACAATTTTCAAACCTTAATCTTTTGTTGTTTCAATCACTATTATATCACACTCTATCCGTTACAAATAATTATCGTTTTTGAGAAAATTTTAAATTTTATTTATCCGTCGTGTTTATATTATAAATAAAAGTTAAATATATTTTCCAACTTTGCTCTTATACATTTATTGTAGGTTTAGATTAACAAATATATATTTTCTTATTTTTTTTATCTTTTCCAATAATTTTAAATTTTTCAATCTAAGAATAATGTAGTTTTTATTATTAATTTTTATCTAAATTTAAAAATAATTAATGAATTTTTAATTTTAATAAAATTACAAAAAACGATAATTAATATAGTACAAAAAAGAGTATTTGATTAGAGCTTTTCACAACATGAACTTCAATAATAGCTGTGGTTTTGAGTTCGTGCTGGTTTATTCGAAAATGTGAAAGTTGGTGAAATAGCTCATTATTTCTTGCTTTTGGTTTTATGGCATGAACCAAAAGTGTTGGTACTCTTCACATGGATGTGCATTTTTGAATGACTGAAATAACCAGTCATGAGCCCATCACTGCATGCTTAGTTGATTAATGTTTCAGTGTGTGATCTGACCCAAGATATTTATAATCCAAAATTGTACCCACAGCAGGGGTGTCAAAAAGGGTTCAAGTATTTGTTTCTTATTGATCTATTCGAATGATTATTTGGGTCAATACGAATACGATTCATTTATTAATCGGATTGACATCAATACGATACGAAAATTAAACAGGTCATATGAACACAATATGTATAACACATTTAATTTTCATGTCGTATTTGGTTTATAAAATCCGATACGAACACGATTATGCTTTTGTAGATTATTTAATACGATACAACGTGACACGATAATACTTTATTGTTCATTTGACACGATCACCACTAATACAATACGAAAATATTATTTTTTTTGTATAATGATGCTATTAATTTTGATATTGCAGTAAATTTATGTATGTTATAAACGGATTGTATCGGATTAACACGACACGAAAAAATTAAACGGATTGTGTCAGATTAACATGACACGAAAAAATTAAACAGATTTGTGTGTCAATCCGTAATACGACACAATTTAAAACGTATTATAAATAGGTCGATCTGTTTATAAAACGAATTAATATAATTTCAATATTAATCCGGTAATTTTACATATTTTGAACATCGGATTCTTATGACCTATTTTGAAACTCCTGCCCACCGTTCACTCATTGTGTAATTATTGGCATCCTCATTTTTTCCCAATGGGCCATCTGTGTCTGATTTAGAAAACCAAGAATGATCGCATGGTCCATAAATTTGAGATGCACTGTTTATGTTTTATAGTAAATAATTGTTTGTTCAATTGCATTAATTTCATTTATAATTACTTTAAAAAATTACTGAATTATATTTTTTTCTTTAAAATTATTTTTGCTAATTTTTTAGTGTCATTTTAGCCGCCATATTAGATTTTTACTAATAAGTCAACTGTCTATTAGATTTTCGGTAATAATTTAGCTATTACATTAAATTTTCAATTATTCATATTAAAAAATTAATTGGAAGTGTCTTTAATAAAATAAAAATATATTTGAGTAACTTTTTTGGACGAAAAAAAATTTGTAATTTTACTGCAATAAAAGCATAGTTTAGTAATCAAAGATGAAATTAACCCTAAGTTAATTTCACATATAGTCACTAAACTTTACTCTTATTGCAGTAAAATCACAACTTTTTTCTTCTAAAAAAATCACTCAACTATATTTTCATATTACTAAAGTCACTTGTAGCCAGTTTCCAATGACACATTAGGTACTATATCAAAATTCTAGTGACATGTCAGTTATCATATTAGATTTCTAATAATACGTCAGCTATCACATTAACTTTTTGGTTGTCCATATCGGAAAATTGGTCAGAAATGGACTTTAGTAAAATAAACGAAAAAATATTTTATAATTTTACTGTAATAACAATAAAATTTAGTATTCATAATGAAATTAAACTGTAATATTATTGATTTATGAGGAAAAATTAGTCACGTAAAAAAAAAAATGATTGAAGAGTAAAAGAAAAGGTATAAGACATATTATGCTTCGTCTAATTATTCTGTTTTACTATTGTCTCCTAAATTTTTTTTGGAGAAAATTTAAAAAATGTACTTATGATTTCAAACTTTTACAATAATATTATAAAACACTGAGTTGATGTTAATGTGCAATGCTTTCAAATATACTTATTGAAGAGTAAAAGAAAAGGTATAAGACATATTATGCTTTGTCTAATTGTTTTGTTTTACTGTTGTCTTCTAAATTTTTTTTGGAGAAAATTTAAAAAATGTACTTATATTTTCAAACTTTTACAATAATATTATAAAACACTGCAATACTTTCAAATATACTGATTTGATACAAATTTCATTACATATTAGCACCAATTTGGCATTTTTAATATTATTATAATAAAAAGAAATTTAAATTTACTAATAGTACAGATCATAAGTCTTTTTTTGCCCCAAAAATTTTCATACTTGAAACTGTAAAAGCATGAAACTACAAGTAGTTTTTTGAACTTTTCCCTTTGGTCCACTTAACCTCGTGTATTTGATTTTCGGTCCTTTTTGCTACCTATTAATTTTATAAAATATTGTATTTAGTCTCTTTTAATCAATTATAAATACATTATTCACTTCACATGTATTACACATTGCTTGCAATCCATGTAGTTATCATGTTAGTAATAAGAGGTTAAATGCAACGTTTTATAAAATTAATAGATGATAAGATAGACCAAAATTCTAATATAGAAGATTAAATAGACTAAAAAAATTTTTAGAATACAAAATAGCAAAATGGAACAATTACAAAGGGTAATATATGTCTTGTGTCAAAACAAAATTGTCCATTTATATTGGATAATTAAATATGTCGCGTGTCAATTTATTGGAAGCCACATGTTAAAAATTAGGGGCCAGCAATTATATTTAAACTGAGAGGATTGATAAACCATATATATATATATATATATATATATATATAAAGCAGGCAATATTTGTATGTACGTGCTTTTTTTTAATGGTGGCTTGATTGATATTTTTACCGGTAATAATTACAGGAGTTTTTGTTGGAAAAATTGTGTTCTATAACTCGATTTTGGGAGAAAAATCCGAATATATGTTCATTGATATGAGAACTATAAATTAATGTATTCATATGCTCAAAATGGAGAATGTGTGAATAAAAATTGAAATTCAAAATAAGTTTTGTGCTAAGGAGATATAAAGAAAAAAAGTAAAAGTGAGTGTTATTTGTCCCACATCAATAAAATGTGAAGTTGGACTTGTGTTTATATATTAAAATGCATTCTTATATGATTGTGTTTATATATTAAGATACATTCTTACATGGGTAAGAAAGTAACATGGAAACCTCTCTCGCGCGCGTTCAGGCGCAGGAGGTGCAAATCCATAGTCCAAAATAGGCCAATGCGTGATCTACGTACACGAATATCGGCCTAAAATCTCATGGTCTAGACCAAAATAGAAAATGTGTGAACGTATTCATATGCTCAAAATGGAGAATGTGTTGATAGAAATTGAAACTCAAAATAAATTCATTGCTAAGGAGATATAAATAAGAAAAGTGAAAATGAGAATTGTTTGTCTCACATCACTAAAATGTGAAGTTGAACTTATGTTTATATATTAACATGCATTCTTACATGGGTAAGAAAGTAGTATGGAAGATTCTTTCACGAGCGCTCAGGCGCAGAGAGGGTGCAAATCCATGGTCTGGGATAGGCCAATACGCGACTTGCGTACACGAATGTCGGCCCAAAATCTCATGATCCAGACCAAGCCTAATTTTTACATTTTTTTTTATTTCTAGAAATTGAAGCAACACTCCCGTGTTGATCCACACACCCATGTGGATTCTACACTCCCATATGGAACCATACAGTCAGGTCTCTGATACGCCCGTGTCGTTGTACTGCAGTGTGTGCATGGCTAATCCACACTCCCGTGTAGATTGTGTTACAGATTAGTTTTTTGAGTTTCTTGTTTTTTGGAATTTCATTTCTGATATTTTAAAGATTAATTTCACAATTATTTGAAAGTTACAAAAACATTATTGACAGCCTTTAAAAGAGATTAATAACAATTAATCTCATTTTTTTTTCATCTAGTACAAATAACAGTTTTAGTTTGTGTTGGAAAGAGTTTTGTTTTTGAGAGTTTAGTTTAGTTCTTGTAGGCAAAATCTCCTTCTTCCCTTTTGTTCTTCTTTTCAAGTGATAAAGAGTGCGATAAATACTCAGTTCGCTGTAAGTAGGTGTTGTGTGTTCAACAATTCATTGAATTCTGTTGTATCCTGGAAAACAAACTCTAATTATTATAAACACAAGTGGTGGAAGACGAATTTATCTTAAGGACATTGTGTGAAACACATGCCTCGTTTATTTTTCATTTCTCTTGTCTTTTTATTTGAATATTAAATTAACAATTTCTCCTATTGTTGTTCTCCTAACAGATTTGAATTCAAATCTTATCGCTATCATCCACCAATATCAGTGAGAATTTAACATTTTTATGGTGTTTCTGCTATATATTTCAAATGGAAAAAATGTGTGTTTAAAATAAGATAAAACTTGTTAAACATAATTCTAGGAATACTGAAAAATTAGAGAAGGTTACACAATAGAAATTCAAACTTAATATGCCCTCAATTTGGCGATGAAATTGGACAGGTGATGAGTTGCTTATCTTCTAATGAGATAACTGAAACAAACAGCTACGGTTAATCAAAGCAATAGAATTTGACTAAATTAGATTTAAAATAATTTCTAACCATAAAAAACTTTAAATTAATTTCTTAATTAAGAAATTATTATTTCTGATTCAAACAGAAAGAGGAAAAAGAGCAAATCCCATGAAATTTATATTGCTGCATTCCCTTTTCCTAAGGGAAAATTGTCACATAGCATAACAAACTTTGCATGTGAAAAAAGAAAAAAATGTCTGTGATGATCACTCACTTTGGATTTGCCTAAAAAAGGAAATCATTTTCTCCTGAAATTCAGCTGTTTAATTTACATATGCAAAAAACCATAATTGAACTCCACAACATATGGAAGAATTATAAATTAATCATTTAAAAATTTGTGCTTTTATATTTGTCCGTTACAGTTTCATTTATTTATTTATTTATCAAAATTGCATTTTCTTAAATTATATATAATTATCAAACCCAACTGTAAAGGAAAAATGTTTTGATGAAAGAATGAGAATTTGGTGCTGATTCCTTTCAAAGGAAATGCTTTCAACAACATTTTAGGGTTTTGTTCATTCATGTTCGTACGTCAACTAATAATGCTTGTTAGTTAGTAAGTATGTATATGATATTATGGCTTAATTCTTGTTGTCTAAAACAAACAGACTTTTGAAATTGATGGGATCCATACCACATGACATCATATGATGAGTTTGGAACTGTATATGAGAAAAGTGTTTTTCAGAATTTTATTTTTACTTTTATTTTATGGTTCGAAAACTGGTATTGGAGAGAGAGTCAGGTATATAGATATTTATCTTAATAGTATATATATTTGTAAAAAATAGTTTATAAAAAAATTAAAATATATATAAACATGCTTTTTTGACACCCAAATCCTAAACAATATATAGTCAAAATATTAATAGTATTAAAAACTCAAAATTATTAATAAAAAACTTATAAAATAATTTTCGGTATTCTTAAAAATAACTCTAGATCGAGTTATAATTATCAAAAGTTTTTATGATATAAACTTTTATAAACAGGCAAATTAAGATATTTTAATAATAATTTAATGGTCCCCAAAGCTCCAATTGCAATGATATCTAGGGGCGTTTGGTTCATCTACTAGATACAACTTTTGGTTGATAGTTGGTAGCTAATACTTGATTGATACTAGTATTTAGTAAAATTAATTAAATTATTGTTGTTGGAATGTAAAATTACTAATAAAGGTAATTATAATTTATTTCAAAAAATACTTTTATACTTTGTAAAAATAAATAAAAAATAAAATATAGTGATTATTTGATATAATTATATATTATTTGACATAATAATTTATTTTAATAATTAAAATTATAAGAACAATAGAATTATATAATTAATTATAAATAATTTTTTTTACTATAGCTATTTCTGAAAAACTCCAAAATAGAATTTTTTCAGATAACGGTTGTTTGAACTGCCTTTTATTAGCTAATATCAGCTACTATATATTACAAAACACTTTTAGTTGAAGGTTTAAAAAGCTATTAGCTATTTTCAAAGTTGAATCAAACATCTCTTTAGTAAAAAAAAATAAAAACTAACATATACTTTTTTTTATTCATTAGAATATCTAGTGAACTGTAGACTACACGATATAGAGTAATAATTGTCTTGCATTCATCATAAATTAAGATACTAAACTTAGCGAAATGATTTATTTTTTTTTTCATTTTAGTATTTGCAACAGTGATTTTTTAGAAATTTTTTTTAAGAAATAAATATAGGAAAATAAAAAAGGGCATTGCAAATACTTTTTAGTTAGTTGTTGGAGGTGTAAAAATCTATTAACTACTTCCAATATTTGAATCAAACACGTCTTTAGTAAAAAAATTACAAACTAACATATTTTTTTTTTATTCATTAGAATATTTAGTGAGTTATAGACTACATGATATAGAGTAATAATTGTCTTGCATTCATCATAAATTAAGATATTAAACTTAGCGAAATAATTTCTTTTTTTCATTTTAGTATTTGCAACAGTGATTTTTAAGAAATAAATATAGGAAAATAAAAAAGGGCATTGCATAACAAATAAATTAATTTGATCATGATGTAGAATTCAATTTAGAGTCAAATAGTTTCAACTTTTAAGTTCAAACAAAAGTAATGAATTGAGTGGATGCATAAAACCTAAACAGACTCTAGTCAGCATCCGGTCGTCACTTCTTATCCTGTCCCTCTACTTTACCATGTCTTTTTTCATAAAATTTTAATAAAAGTCCATTACATCATATATTATAAATGAGTTAATCTAATTATACAAAAATATATATTTAATTTTTTTTATTTGTTGATATAAATTCCATACGGGTATATATATCACAATATATTAAATCTAATTTATATTAAAAAAAATTAGTGACATTAGCTATAATAAAAAATGGAATAAAGCATATATGGCTCCCATAAATGTTTCATTTTACCGCCTAAAATTTTTTATAGTCCATTTATTCCCCTATATTCAATTTTTGGTTCATTTTATCACTAACTAATTTTGTTAAACATCACATTTGGCTTTCTATTACTCACATAATAATTAAGAGCATAAATATCCAGCATTATGAAGGGAATACTGTATTTATAATTGATCAGAGAGTTATGCTAAATACAACATTTTATAAAACAAAACGGACTAAAAATCGAATACTGGAGGCTAAATAAATAAAAAGTTTTAGATGCAAAATGATAAAACAAGACAATTACGAATTACGGTATATGTCTTATGGCATAAAAGAACAAATTAAAGGATTGTGGGCATGTTTCTGTATTGTATTATGTAACAATGGGCAATTAAGAACACAGATTTTAGTATGACTAAATGGCTAATTGCTGGTTTTTATGTCAAAAATGGATTGTAGGTGGAAAACAAATGAAGTTATTAGAGGATGAGAAGGATTGCAATTCTGATAGTGAAATTTAATTATGATTAATTAATTTGATGGACATTAATTTATGTATTAATGAAAAGGTGATCAAAGAGCAAATGAACAATCAAAGTTGATTTTGATTAAGAGCCACTATTTTTCTTTTTCAATAATCAAAATTTAAGAGCCACTAATTGCAGTCCAACAATGCTACCCACTTGTATTTCATATATCTTAGACGCAAATCTTATAATTAAGCAAAATGTCAAAATTTAGATTACATTAAAATATTATTGGAATTGTCACAACGCACCAAACCAAAGTTGAAATAGGTCATAGAGAAAATTCAAACCCCAAAATATCAGAACTAGCTAGGGAGTTTAATGAGCTGTAATTACAAAAATAAAAGTCAAATCTAAAATTCAGGTTTTGAAATTAGAGAAATTAATATGCTATAAGAAATTATTTTTAATTTCATAAATAGATAATTAAGAAATTTATGATAACTAAAAAAGTATGGAGAAAAATAACATTAAAAACGAGATACATTATTTGAGAATTCATTGAGTGGACTCATTGATGAAGGAAAAAAAAAAAAAAAAAGAAAAAAAAGATAGGCGTACTTTAATGATAGACTGCTTGCGCCTAATTCTTGATGAGTCAAAAAGAGGTAAGTGTATATTAGTAACGCAAAAAAAAAAAAAAAATATAGAATTCAATTCATATCATTTTTTTTATCAAAGATTCAATGGATCAGAATTCGAAATTTCACATTAATATTGATGATATGATAAATTTATAAATGTAATAGTATTTAAGCTTGAATCGAAAGAATTAAAATGCTTTATTGATTATGTGATAAAATGAATTGTTTTGGAAAAAGGATATATGAATGTATATGCTTTTTTTTTATAGTAATTTAATTAATGGTTTGATAATTATTATGGATTAATTTTATTTATGGTTACTAAATTTTACTCTTATTACAGTAAAATTACAAAATTTATTTATCCTAAAAAAGTCACTCAACTATATTTTTATTTCACTAAATTTACTTCCGGCTAATTTTCCAATTTATATAATCGGAAAACTGATGTATCATCGAAAGTCTGACATGACAGCTAACGTGTCACCAGAAATTTATCCGGAATAACTTTAGTAAAATGAAAATATAGTCAGTGATATTTTTGGGACAAAAAAAAATTTTAGTAAAATGAAAATATAGTTTTGAAAACTGATAATTGAAATTAACCCATAGATGAAAATAACTTTAGTGAAATGAAAATATAGTCAATAATATTTTTGAAAACTGTTTTTAGATAAAAGCATATAAATAGATGTTTTTTCCAGAAGTAGTTTTGAAAATGACAATTTATTAAAAAAATTTTAAATCACTCAATTAAATAAAAAAAATTCAAAATCTGTTTTTAGAATATTCAACTGCAATTTCAAACACTCTCATAAAATTATTAATTAAAATAATCTTTTTACCATATATTTTTCTCAAATATACATTTTAAGAATATATATATATATATATATATATATATATATATATATATATATATATATATATATATATTGAGCCCCGAGCAGATTAATGATTGGGTCGCATATCTAATTAATTCGACCCTTTGTAACCTTTTATTTTCACTGCATATAAGATTAGAATTTTTATAGCTTTTCCGTGGATTCTACGATAACATTATTTAGAAATTAGTACATTTTAAAATCACTTAATTCTTATATTAAGTGATTTTACCCCAAGAAATATATTATCTATTATTTTTAATAAATAGACCCTAATAAAATTTTTAATATATATATAAAATAAAACTCCATTTTTACACTAATTTCAACATTTACATTAAAATTAAAAGAAAGTAGTGAATTCAGAAATTTTGTACAGTAGCTATACATATACATATATATATATATATATATATATATATATAATCACGTGAAATAGCAAGGCACAGAAAAGGCCAAAAAGAAAGGAGAAAAGAATCATCAGAATTGCATAATCTTCCAAAAACCATTTAACTTCCTGTTCTGAAAATGCTTTAAAATTAATTTTTATTATATAAGAAAACTCCAATCAAAAGTCACCACTTTGATTGGCAATATTTTTGCTTGGTGCAATCATCCTATTCTTTTTCCCTCTTCGTTTACATATCGATGTTGTGTCTAAATATTTTCATATTATTTAGAATTAATTTAAATGTGACCTCTTCTCTTTTTTTCTTTTTTTTTAATATCGGGAAAATTGTAATTTCTTTACTCTCTTTTCTCGTTAGATACGAGTTTTTAAGGGTTACGGTTATTATACACTAATTAGGACTGTTAGATTTAATGAATAAATACTAAATATATATTTGAGTCTAACTCATTTTTAAAAGTTAGTTCGAATGAGAAGGATGTCCACTCCTGATGACTCAACATCGTAAAACTGCTGACTCTGACATCATTTTGAATAAATAGATCTCGAATGTAACTCATTTCAAAAAAGCTCATTATAAATTAAGAACACTTAGTTTTAATATGCTGGTATAGGATATCTTAACAAGATTTTGATCTAAGGATTGAAATAATAATACTCATAAATGGGTAAATAATGGAGTACCCAATAAAATCTTATATCTATTTAGTTAGCTAGTGGAGTCCCTAGACTCCAGACAAGACGTGTTGATTTTGTATTTTATGTATGAAAAATTCCTCTATATATATGTAACAAGCAAGTCATATGCTTTACATAATCAAGCTCATATATATATAGTACTAGACCCTCCTGATATCATAGAGAGATTGAGAAATACAAGTAATAGAGAGAAAGAGTAGTATAAGAATAATATATGAAGATGGCAAACTTTCGTGCTAAGGCAAAGCCATTTATGGCTGTAATTTTCTTGCAATTTGGGTATGCAGGAATGTCCATAATTTCCAAATTCGCTTTGAATCAAGGCATGAGCCCACATGTATTGGTTGTCTATAGGCATGCTGTTGCTACCATTGTCATCGCTCCCTTTGCCATCTTTTTTGATCGGTAGACATCTCTTCTCTCTGCATTTTTTTAAGAATTTAAAATTCTGATCATCAAATCAATACCTTTCTGCGTTTTAAATATATAAAATTTGCATTGCAGGAAAGTGAGGCCAAAGATGACAATCTCCACCTTTGCTAAAATAATGTTGCTTGGCTTACTAGAGTAAGTATATATATATATATATATAACCCTTTTTTTTTATTTCATCTACTATCTGAGGTAGTGGAAGGTTTTGAACCCGAAACACTCTATCAAGAGCAAAGACCTATATGTCGCTAAAACAGAAGTCACGGACATCTTAAATTTTACATTAACATATTATTTTTTATGTAATTTTTCTTTTTTACTAAAACATGTGGAGTACTTAATTTATTAATTTCTGTGCAGGCCAACTATTGACCAAAACTTATATTACACTGGGATGAAGTATACAACGGCAACTTTTGCTGCTACTATGTGTAACATTCTTCCTGCTTTTGCATTTCTTATGGCTTGGTTATTAAGGTATAATTAACATATAGTTATTAATCTCAGTAATAAATTTACATAATATTAATAATCTCATGCTGACCAGCTGATTTTGTGTTTGCAGGATGGAGAAGGTTAGATTAAGGAAAGTGCACAGCTGGGCAAAGTTGATGGGAACGCTGGTGACGGTGGCCGGAGCAATGTTAATGACACTAATTAAAGGTGTTAAGCTGGATTTACCGTGGACTAAAGGATATGATAATCATGTAGCTAGCAGTGCATTGCCTACCCATGATGAGACTCTCAAAGGCGCTTTACTCATTGGAATTGGCTGTTTATGCTGGTCTGGTTTCGTCATTCTTCAGGTAATTAACTTAATTAAATGTGCTTAATTAAGTTAATCTTTTTCAAATGAACTTAATTAAGTGATTAATTCGCAGGCGATTACGCTGAAAACATACCCGGCTGAGCTATCTTTAACAGCTTTAATCTGCTTGATGGGCACCATTGAAGGAACCATACTTGCTGTCATAATGGAAAGGGGCAATTCTTCAGCCTGGGCTATACACTTTGATTCTAAGCTCTTAGCTGCTGTTTATAGTGTAAGTAATTAAATTAATCAATATTTATTGTGAGGTATATTAATTTCTGTTTTAATTTATGGTAATTTTTTTTTACAGTTTTTACCCTGAGAAATTAAGGCCACCCATTTGATTTTATTGCATAATATGCATGTATGCAGGGTATAATTTGTTCAGGAATTGCTTATTATGTTCAAGGAATGATAATGAAGTCTAAAGGTCCTGTGTTTGTGACTGCATTCAATCCTTTGAGCATGGTTATTGTTACAATTTTGGGCTCCTTTGTCTTATCAGAGATTATCTATTTAGGAAGGTAAGCATTTTCTTTCTTCTATTCTATCATTCTATGTCAATTATTACTATTAATGCACTCTTGATACTAAAAACATAATAATGCAATATTATTGGTGTAAAGCACTTGTATTTGTTTCATTTTGCCATTTAGCCTGGTAAAATATTTTTTTTTGTTCAATTTATTCTTTAAATTCAGTTTTTAGTTCATATTATACTTTGTATTTTAGAAAGATATCATTATACCATGTCAGCGTTCATGGTGACCTATTAGTATTGAAAGCTAGAAGTGACGTATTTTTAAAATGCAAGAAGTCAATGTTAACCTCAAAAACATTTTAGAGGTAAAATGACCAAAAAAATAAATATAAGGGGCTGAGTACAACTTAACCCAGCATCATTAATATGATAAAATTTTCTTAATTTGAAATAAAACTATGAAAATTTTGGAATTTTGCTAAGGATAATAATTAAAGTCATTCATTTTATTTATTTATTTATTTATTGTACAGGGTTATTGGAGCAATTGTGATTGTCGTGGGGTTATACCTAGTACTATGGGGTAAGAGCAAGGATCAATCTCCAAACAAGGAAGATAAGGTAGCACCAGCTATACAAATGGATACCATGGATGAGAGGAATAAGGAAGCTTCAAATCTAGAATTTGTAGCCATTGATTTCACAAAAGCAAAACGACCCATGAATGAATCCGTTTGAATTAAGGGAATTTGAGTTTAATTAATTTCTGTTAACCAACTTTGATGAAGCCTCTAATCAGTTTCTGATTTTTTTTTTTTTTTTTTGGGATAGAACAAAGAAGTGATGCTAAAACCATGTACTATATGATGAAATCCTTGCGAGTCCTTTCTGTATTTTGCTTTACATTGTGGAAGTCGGTGAAGTATTACATTAAACAAATCACCAAATTGGTTTTTTACTTTTTAATATTCACTATTTTTCACTACCATATTAATGTGTGATCTGAATTAATCCTTGATAGATCTTAATTGATCAGTGGGAATAATTGCCCCACCCACCCATAATCCTATATAGTGATTAGATTTCACCATCATTAGTGAGAGTGGGATTTTGTCAAACAAATAAAAAAAAGGTGAGATTGGCATTAAGTAAATTGAAAGGTGACCACCAATACTTTTCTCCTGACATACAAGGAAGCTAGTTTTCTTCAACCAAAAAAAACCCATGGAAGCTAGTTTTTACGTGCACGAAACCAAGAACATGCATGAATAATAATAATAATATTTTATTTTACTTCATTTTAGTAGTACTGATTTAGTAATCAAGAGTTGTTAAATTTATAGTTAATCAATTAATTTCTTTACTCCCTTTGTTTGTGACCTTAAATTTATGCCAAATCATAAAAACCCACATAAATTTCATACGTTCTCAATTCTTCCTAGCAGAAAAAAATTTCATTCCAGCACGACAAACACAAATATTTGGAATCAGGTTGAAATTCTAGCCTAAATTTCCAAGCAAAGCAAGATGCAGAAACATAAAAAGAATTTATAAACGCATTATCATCATCAATATTCTAAAAATTAACAGAACTGAGAAAAGGACGTCGTAAGATCCCCGCCATTGAATTTTTTAATTACACAAAATTTTTTTTTTTTTTTTTTTGTACAATTTGTTGAGGCTGAGTATTCAAACAAAAACCTCCCAACATGGCTATGATGTGTCAATTGATCTAACCCCAGTCGGTAATTATACACAAATTCTCAAGAGTTAAGACCAAATGATAAATATACTAGTACTATAAATATATATTCAAAATCCTATCAAAATATTCACTCACATACTCGTTAAGACATTATGACTTCCGTGCAGACAAAAAACAAAGTGAATCTATTGTTTTCAGGAAAGGAGTATCTTCAAATTGAATATTTATAGTTCGTGAAGACAATGACCAGATAGATAGCTGCAACATCCCTCACAATAATTAATGTGTTTTTAGTGCTATCATGACAAACATGGAAGATGTAGTTGGCTCCTACCTCAGCCCCATGCTTGACTTGATGCATAATTTAGTGACAAATGCTTAGTTATATTAATTACTTTGTAACCAGACAAGAAAGCATAGACAGGAAAAGGATCGGTCGTCATGTTAATTAAGAGTTGACTATGTCCATCAATGGAGGAGATCTACCTAGGAAGTGAACTTAATGAAAGATTGACTCATGATTAATAGATTCATCACTAAAGGCAGACAAAAGTTCTTTTGCCAAGAAGAAAATGAGACTTCTCCCCTCCTACATATTCACTATCTTCAACCAATACCTCATTATATTCTTTAAATAGCAAAATCAAACTCCATCATCAAATAATAATAATAAACAAACTCTATCAAGAAACCATGGCTAGTTTTATCACCAGAGCAAGACCTACATATGAATCTGCCAGAAAGATGAAAACAAAAAAGTAAAATGTTAATTATTCAAGAGGATATGGATGAATTTACACAGAATTCTTCTACTTTGGATTAGTCATACTAACACGGGACAGGTTATGCGCAGAACAAAATCCTATGCGACTCTACAAGCACATGTTATCCTAAAAATGTTTAAGATACCTTATCATGTGGCATGCAAGCTAAATAGCTAATATAATTTGTAAGATCTTCAGCTTTCAAAACCTGTGTCGTTTCATAAGTGCTTCTACTACTTCATGCAACTGTTCATCACAAATTTCTATGCCACATATAATTTTCATATCAGATTGAAATGATCACAATTGAGAATTTTCAATATCTTTTCCGCTTATGGCTAACCCCGTAGTTTTTGGGATTGATAAGGAAAAGCCAACTGGAAATCTGGGAATGACTCAAGGACTAGAGACTGTAAAATTTAGTAGATAAATGGATCTTGGACTAACTCTTCCTAAAAGCTAGCTCAGAAGAGGAAAGTTATCCAATCTATTACAAGTAATAGTGTATAGTTGCATCCAAACAATGTGAGATAATTTAACACCTCCCTCTCACTCTCAGAACTGTTGTAGGAGTACAACACAACAAAGGGTTACCTGAAGTATAAAAGTAGTAGACTGTATTCGCAAACCAATTACAAGTGTTTCAGCATCTTTTGGCTCGATACTATGTAAAATTCGGCAAATATGACCTAACTATTCCCAAAAATTAGTTGAAGGGAAGAGAATTGTCAAAGTTATTATAAGTAGTAATATATAGTTATAGCCAAACAATATGGGATAATCTTACAGAGACCTGAGCATTGAGCAAGATATCTGGACTAGCATAGCAACACATAATAAAGACATTGGCATTCTTAAGCAGAAAAGGCGAAAGAATGAAAGAAGCTCAATTAATAGGAACCATGAGGTCAACACAGTGTACTACAGGAAATCCACCACAACAACCATCAGGCTCAGGGCTAAATCCCCCCTCCTTCCTGATGCATTGAGAAAGCAACAGTAGATTAGGACAGAATTCGACTTACAGCACGAGTGAACCGAGATTAGCCCTGTCTTGAATAAGTGTGTTTCCTACAATGCTCACACACAATTCTGTACCTATTGGAGGTAACTAGAGCAAAATTCACCAAATAGCAACAAAATAAAGGTTTCAACAAATATAAATTGCCAGTTTGGAGTTTGCACATCTGATACACAAGGAATCCCCAACGTGGCAACAAAGGATTTTGTTCGTGGAACTCGTTCGGTATATCAATCATGTGCAATTAAGTGCTTGCTAATTTCTCAATTTGCTAAGAATACTATCATTAAAATAGGAATTCTATATTTAAGCAGAAAACTCAGTGTTTTCTAACTAGGAAACTAAATATTACTCGTTACTAGGAAATATAGGTTTCCTACCATAAATAAAATACTGCCTAAACCAAACCCTTAACCTTAAAATTTAGAACCCTGACACTCTAGTCTTTTGTTATCACCTCAAAATGGAAAAACTCTGCCTCCTCAACTAACATGGATAAGGCATAACTTCAGTGCCAATCAAGCACATCCACGACAAATTGGCAATTAACTCTAACAGATAATTTTTCAAAATTGAACTTAAATTTTTTTTTAGGAAGGACAAATATCTTTATAGCCATTGTCTCCTCAATATTATTAAAACCCCAAAGCAAGTCACTAAATTACCAAAGATATATGCTGCTATACACAGAATATACCACTTCACAAATTCCTGAAATAGGATCTCCTACTCAAGATGGGATGGCAAGGTCATCCTTTCCATAAATGCGCTGAAGTTCACGGGTAGCAGCTTGATATGATGCTAGTACCAAAAAGGACAAAAAAAAAAATTTTGTGAGAGAATGTTCTTTTATATACCATACACCATAATGTCAAGCCTCATTAAGTCACCTATCAGTACATTACCTTTCCAGCTTTGGAAATTCTTCTGATTAATAGGAGACCCAGTCACATTTTGAATTGCATCAAATAGCATCTCCTGTGGAGTGTTCTTCAGCTCCTGAACAACTGCATAGATTGTCTTCCCATTCTCAAAGTAAATGTGATTATTTGGGTGCTTGGTCTTGCAGTTAGCATGACGCTCAAATTCATAAGCATTCAAAGCCTGCATGATGCATCTGATGTCAGGAAGCACATTAAAAACATACTTTGATAATTTTGTTGCGAGCAGCAGAAATTTTAGCATTGTGAACTACCTACCTTGGAGAAGTTGCATTCCTGGCACCCACATAAATACCCAGTGTTCTTTATAATTCCTTTAAGATTTTTCTGTAAAGCAAGACAGTTAACACATTTCAAAAGAAACTTAAGAACTATAGAATAACGCACTCTCTTTAAACAATTATGAAATAATATAAGAATCTCACCTCCCTTGACCATGAAACATATTTCACAGGAACCCCATCAAGCATGCCAGTTGATAACAAACTTTTGACATTTGAAGGAAAGTTGTTAGGAGGAATCTTCTTAGACGTCTTTGTATCTTTGTTTTTGGGGGTCACATCAGTTTTTGAATTAGATTTTGTGGTGCTACTTACACTTGGATCTGCATGTGACTGAGCAATATCTTTCTGGCCTGGTACTTCTGAAGTTTGAGCAGAACTCTGATTACCCACTAAAACGTCATAGGCAGTAATAATACTACCAGAGGGATTTGGCTGAGACCCATCATGAAAGGCTCCAAATGACATGGTATTGCTCTCACCTTTGTTATAATTGGGACCCACAGAAAAAACATTTGAATCCCCTTTGTCCAGAGCAGAACACATGGATGTGATGTTGGAATCTGCCTTATCATAGCTCGGACCAATTGATATGATACTATCATCTCCCTTACTATAGGAGGAACCCATAGAAATGAAATTCTCATTTGGTTTATTATAGGTAGGGCCCATTGAAATGAAATTTTCATGTCCCTTGTTAAAGGAAGGAGCCATTGACATGACATTGCTGTCTTCCCTATCATATGAGGAACCCATTGTTATAAAATTGGGTTCCCCCTTGTCAAAGGGCTGACCCATTGATAAGATATTGTCATCTCCCTTGTTATAATCATGACCGATTGATATGAAATTTCCGTCTACCTTATCAAAGGACTGGCCCATTGAAATGAAATTGCCACCTGCCTTACCAACGTTGAGGCCAATTGAGATGGTATTCTTTTTCCTGTCATTATAGGTTGGGCCCAAAGAAATGGCATTGCCATCACTATTACTATAATAAGAAGCACCCATTGCAATAACATTGTTGTGCCCTCGACTATAGGAGTGCCCTGCGGATGCAGAAATGTCATTGCTGGAGTCTCTGACTTGATTGACTCTAACTTTTCTAATTCCACCAAAACCAATACCTGATGAGGGATCCTCAACAGAATGAGACATGGACAAACCCATTGAGGAATTGCTAGCATATTGATCATTGAAATCCTTTCTGTCCATATTCATGTTAATAGTTCCACCAGCGGCAGAAGGAATATTTCTATCACCCATATCGACCGTCCGCAGAGCCTCAGACCCAAATAGCCGGTCACTGAATTGCCCTGAAACTGACTGAAAACTGGAAGCATTATGCCATGGAGAATCGTTCATTTGAGAAGATCCCAAAGCTGGCCTGTTATTAGCAGTTTCAATTGCTTGCTTTTTGTTGCTGAACAATTCTGGTCCAGTGGAATCGATAAACCATTGGTGACTGCGCTTTTGTTCAATTCTTGAGGAACTATCATAGCCCATCTCTCCATCAGTCAAACACCCAGCATCTCTAGGCATCCAAAAACTTTTGTGTTGAAAAGACTGCACAAAAGATTTCTATATGAGCTATACAAGTTACAAACTTAAATCAATAAATGCGATTGAGAATTGAAATTTAAAAGATCTCAGTAAAGGGAAAAAGACTGGTGTGAGAAATATGAAATAATCTATTCATGCTCTCAAATGCCAGCAAACTTTTGAGTTTGAGAACAGGGCGAATAAGTAATAGCCAATCCAGAAAAAAAAAATGTGTACCTGTATAATAGCACAATTCCTTACAAGTTTAAAAAATAAATATTTTGATTTGCTTTAAAACCCAGAGAACAAGAAGTTATTGACATTTTAAGAGTTATCTTAAGTGACAACATAAGGAGAACAAGATGTACCCACTAATGAACAATTAAATTTTAATTCCTAATTGCATTTATTGATAGGCACAATTTTCTTATCATCGACTAATATATGTACCCACGCACACCCACGCACTAACAAATATAACAATGCATTATTTACATAGAAACACCAATTATTCATCTAAAAAGGCAATATATATTTCAACTTTCACCATGGTTAGTGGCAATGGAAACAATTTTAATGCTTTGACTAGAACATAGAGGGTCCAATCAGATGCAGCAACTACCAGATTTCAGACTTTAGGAAAAGGATTGTATGTATTCTTTCATGATTTAGAAAAGGCTTGCATGTATTCATTCATGATTTTATAGAATATTTTTAATTCCGATAAAAACAAAATTCTTTAACTGATCCTTCAGAAGTGGAAACAAGTAATAACAGCTTTTCATAAAACTTTTTAAGATTCCAAGAATCTCAATGAAAATCTTTTTACTTGCTCCAAGTAAGATTTTTCTCTCTGTACCATCTTGGACTGCTTCCTCTTTTTTTCTTTTCACTTTGGAAATATTCAACAATAAATACCATGTCAGCAATACTTAATAAATGTGTTCTTGATTGCTCAATTATTTCCAAAGTAGACAAGGCATGAAAGGATCAAACATAGTAAGATCAAGCAATGGTACAGCCTAATATACAGTACATCATTATCCAATAATAACTCATCTAGGATTTTTTTAATCATCCTACTTGATCTAGGCACATGACAACTAATTACAGACCAGTTAGGATATCTATTAATCACCCTTCAAAAGCAAAGGTTTTACATAAAAGGGCACTGCCTAGAGATTAGGATATAGACACCAAATCCATTAAATGCAATCCAGTTTCCCCTGAGGGACATCATTGCTCCACGTTATCTCCTATATAAGCAGAAACGGCAACATTCCAAAGACAAGGCATTCATTACCTACTTCCTCTACTCCGTTAAAATAGTTGGATACATCCTCTACAGCTCATTTACTCCACAGTCTCATTGACATTATAGCTTCTTGGTCAGAAAGCCCCAAGTGCTAAATACAGCAAAAATTGGAGAATGAAGGACTATGCTCAAACCAAACTTGAAAACAAGCATATACCCACTGACAAGCTTCAGCAGTCCAATATCCAATTTGGACAGACACTCAAAAAAAGAATTATATGTTGTATTAAAATATTATCTAAACAAAGTTTTAATTTTTTGGTATGTATATATATATATATATATATATATATATATATATACCAGTTAAACGAAGGCCAATGGTTTTTCTAAACTAGAGATCGAAACCTAAACTTTATGTTCGGTTACAGATTGGCTTTTGGTTAATCCAACTCTAGTCATAAGGCACCCCTATTTGCAACAAAATCAATCCACAAATGGAACCCTAAGATTCTCAACACCATTACTAAGAATAATTTTAATTGGAAATTGAATAAAATGTTTATACTAAAATAGGAAAACAAAGGAGGAAAAGATACTGAATAACTATCCAAAATCCAATTTATCCTATCTAATGCACAAGAACAAAAGATATAAGGGTATTAAACAATAAAGAAATTTATCATCTTCTAGTCCTTTTAATTTGGTAATGGCAAAATAGAGGTCCATAGCAAAAATGTTGAAGTTGGTCAAGTAAGAACACTCTAGAGAGCGTTTGAGGGAAACAAGAGAATGTAATTTATAGTAAAGGACTAAAGCGGTTTAACCTACAATCGTTTGCGAATATTTTGTTCCACCTTAACACGATGTGGGCCTAAAAGTGATTTTGGTAAAAGACATGCTACAGTGAAGATGTTGATTTTATCAACTAGAGTTTTATGCTATATGCTTTTGTGGAGATTTAGCTCTACAAGAAAATCTACTTTGGATCCTACAAAGGAGAAATTTGAGAAAAGGCCAATCTAATGGAGGCCAATAATCTAAAAAACGGCAATAAATTTATATATTACAGAGCAATGCCTCATCAAAGCTCTCAGTTTATTAGACGTCTATTTTCCACACCCAAATTTAGTGGTTTAGTATCTAGAGAATAATTCAAGAAGATGACATATAGAAGATAGCTTGAATGCAACTTGGTGAGAAGAGGTGATCAAGCAAATTATAAGTAGATATTGACTCAAGTATGAAAGTATCTTTCCTTGTTCACTATGCAAGTAGTCATAAGGAATAATTTTTAAAAATCTCACTTCATAGAGGAACATTTGTAAACTAGAGAAAGATGCTCGAAAGATGAGGATACGAAACTCGATTTGAGGACGGTGAAATGATTTTCATTTTCCTTTATGCTGTTTGGTTTAAAGAACATCACTTCCTTTCTACTTTAGTATAGTAAAATGCGTTTATTCCTTTCTTACAATCCAAATCTTAAACCTCTTCTTGCTTGGTAATTAAAATAGTATTTCGATATGTTGTTGAATCCCCTTGTCATGCTCCTAAGATAGAAAGTTTGTCTAAAACTATCAAGATTACAGCTTAGGAGATTAAGCCGATAATTGTTTTTCTTTTAAGGTATTATATAGTGGATATAAAGAGAAAAAGGAAATTTGGCCTATTACTAAAGATATTTGACATTAAGTTGTCCTTTGGAAATTAAATAAAAATTCCAAATACGGTGAAACTTAATTTTAAATGATAAAAATTTTAGAATGATACAACCTCATCCGAGTCTGTTTTCTATACATGGAAAGCAACTAGCAAAAGAATCAAAACCAATAACAATATTCAAAAAAAGGCAAGATCTTAGTTAAAAAAACAATGTTTTCTTTGAAACAATGCAACCATAAAAGTGAGGCATCCCTTGTCATTAGGCAATTCAATTTCTTAGCCACAAAATAATGTAAAACTCATTTCTGGGCATGTCCTTCATAGAAGAATAGTTAAGGGTGAAATATTAAGCTTGGAGTGGCACTTTATGTAGCCATTCTTAGACATAGATGAGTATGGCTTTATATTCGTGATCCATGGAACTTCTCATAGACGAGAAAACATCTTTAAAGGATTGATAGTTTTTTGTTCTTAGAGATGAGCTTGCGTTTGTACATGGCTAGGCATTTTGACACCCCTTTGGTGCAAATTAATAACTCTTTTACGAAAGAAACATCGACTCATATACCAAATAATTGAGTATATCATCACAATTGGTTGGCTTGTCACTACTTTTTAAAGATCTCTTGTCACATAGAATAACTAGCTTTTTGTATGTTCTCATCCTGGTTACACTTAAAATTTGGATTTACAAGGCAATATAGATCACCTCTGACCTCCCATACTCAAACCTATCCTAGTAATTTTGTGCACCCCACATCAAAAGCTTTTATAAAAATGACCCTGACCCTCCCTCAAGAGTCATCTTATCCAATCTTGAATTTAGTAAATAATACTTTTAAGATAAAAATCTTCATAAATGGCTCTTGACAAATACTAGCCAACATCTTCAATGCGGGCATGGAAAAGATTGATATGGAGGTTATGGCAACTAAGAAAAGCACCACATCAGGTCCGACAATAAACTTATAAAAGGAAAGTGCTCTATGCGCCACACTAGTCAGGTCACCAACTCCAGCAACTTGCTAAACAAAAAACATCTATAACTTTTTGAAGTTAATTTGGCGATATAAAAGGAAATTGTTATGGAGATTACAAGTAGAGATGGAGGGTGAGTTAGCAAGAGATGGAAAAGGTTTTAGAGGTGTACATAATACAATTCAACTTCACAAAAATTTTTAATTCATGCACCTAGAAAAATAATGAGTTACATGTTACAAAGTCTTTATAAGCATTTTTATACAACATTTTACCTTGAATAAATAAAAAAGTACATTTTATTTCATGTAACTTTTATGATCGGAATACAATTAAGATGTACATGTATTTAATATTGTTCTGAATTCTAAAAGAAATCCCAAACACCTTGGAACACTAAATATTTTCTTTAAAGCTCTAGCTCGCTTTAGGAATACATAGTATGTATTAAAAAAAAGGGTTCAAGATACATCAGTATTTGATATAGGTGTAATGAAAGGAAAAAGAATAAACATGGGAGTAGTGAGTCGATCTAGTAGAACTATCCATTGATATAGGCGCGATTTCATAGGAATTTTGGAGGTAGTTTATGAATGAGAATTAGGAGGCTTTTTAATGCATTAGAAGATTGGTTCAACAACAGATGAAGGTATTATTTCTAGATTAATAAGGAACTTGTGCAAGATGCTTGTAGCCTTTTACACCAAAAGAATTTTTGTGTATTACATAGAGTGGGTGTATAACAATTAGGATTCTAGTGTTGCAAGCGAGGGTTGCACGGTCATTGGAGAATCTTTTCTTCATCTCTTACATGCAAATAAATTAGCAATTAGGGAAATGCTCCTTTGTTGGAGATTTATTAGCAACAAAGGCAAATTGTATTACGCCTTTGGTAAAGTGCACTAAAGGCAAATTGTATGAAGTTGTTTCTCTCCTAAATATTTTGCAGATCATTGGTGATATAATTGTAAGAAGAGGGAAGAGAAAACAATGCCCTCTTTGTGGCATATTACTCGAGAAATATGATTATTCAAATTAAGTTAAGATGTTTTGATAAGTATATTCTCCTTAATTTAATTTTGGAGGAATAACATTTCCACTTTGACCATATAGTGGATCTTTTACAAGCTGGTTGTCATACGTGGATTCCAATTATTCTTTCCCTCTTCAATGTATCCATGAGCCAAAGTTTCTTTTATAACTTACTAATTCATCATCCATTAATTGCAACATGCCTTTTACATGTATCCCTGGATAATGAAACTAGAAACTAGTATACATTCAAATCAAATAGGAAATGGTATAATTAAGAATGTCCTAAGTTACAAGGGTTTAATTGAATTTCCTAAATAATATAGCACTTCTAACCTTGGGCCCACAACTATTAAATAGCTAATACCCTGACAAACTGAAGGTGAAAATTTATTATTTTGTCCAATCCTACCAAGGTCGAATGTTCTTGCCTGCACCAAGAACACTCCACGCTCCTTCAAGCATTTGCTCTTTAATTGAAAAAGCGATAAACTATATAATTGTTCTAGCCACATATACATCAAAAGGATGTTTAGAGTTCTCATAATTCCATTGTAGCTTTAAAAAATGCCATCAAACTTCTTCCATTAATTAAGTCTTAAGGCTGTCAACGTCAACCCTTTAATGGGATACTTCAACAGCACTTACGCCCATCCAGTAAGATGTTCAGAATCAATTTTGATGAGTTCATTGCAAAACTGAGAGATGTCCCCCTTCACTCACTCTTGTAATCTTGAAGGGCTTTGCAACCAGCTCACACATAAACTCAATGGTCAGCATTTGTTAAGAGTTGTGTGGATTAGCAACTGGGAGAACCTGATTGTTATTAGAGTTACCAATAACTAGTTTGAAATGTTTTGTAACCATTGCAATTGCAGTAATGTTACAAAATCCAGTGATTGGCATTTCAAATTTTAACTCAAACATTTGAAGTTAAAATTTTTAACTATTTGTGGTTGAACCTCCAACCACTAACTACCAATCACCAACAGATAGTTGCCAACACCTAACTACAGCTTCTAAATGCAAAATGTTTAAAAACCACTGGAGAAAGAAATTCGATGAGAGCGTGAGAAAAGAAAATTGCTCCCATGAATGATGTACTGAATTTTTAACTGTCCATTCCAAAAGAATACTCTTTTATAGCAAAAGACAAAATAAATGCATTTAATGTAGAAACATGAATGCCTTCACCAGATTTCCTTGCTTTAGTTCAAAATATATTTCCTTCCGTTCAATATCTCCCTAACAAATTTCCAACATGCTAAACCTTCAGAGAATCCCCACATGGACCAGGATGACTATATGCATATCTAATTAATTACTATGAGAAGATTATTGCATGGGAGGACATTGTCTTTATTCTCCAGAATTTTGGTTCTCCGAATACCTATACCTGACACAAAAATCTAGTAACATAAGAAGCATATATCACTCTCCCGTTGCCTCAACAGAATCACATTGCTGCAACAATTTATACAGCTAAATCTATCAGCAAATCAACATTTACTGAGGGAAAACGTAAAGAAATTTAATAATCACTCACCAGTTTATGATTTCAATTATAACATATTAAGCATAATCGAACTCCAAATAAGGATTTACTAACGGTATACCATTAGTCCATCACCAATCCTATAACCGAAACACAAAATATATAGATAAGAAAGAAACATAATTCACATATGATTAATAACCAGAGTTATAAAATCGAAATTAGACTCAGTAAGTTTCCGTCCATATTATCAAATATCTTTAGAAAATATTAACTTAGCCACAAATGTCAACACAGCTTTTGCAGGCAAAAAGCTTCATTAAAGAGTTCCAGACCTACCATATTTGACCGATATCGAATTCCAGACACTGAGTGGACCAGAAACAGCTCACTCAACTCGCTTCCTCTGTGATTGACACTCTAAAGCTTGAGATGATATATTTCAGAAACCAACTGCGCTCCTTACGATGCCGTTTAACTTACACAAGCCATTGATAAAGACCAAACTCAAGCCATGCAACCACCAAACAAAATCCAAAAGCTTCCTTTCGCCGAATTACCTGCAGAAACAAAAAACACCAAACAAAACCTAACAGTTTAAATTAAAGAATGACGACAAATAAAGCTTCGATCATACAAAGCACGCGGTTAACTATCTAAAAAGAGAAAATTATCCACTTGCCTAGAAAAAGAGAGAGCTCAGAAGGATGAGAATTCTGAACTGTAAAAATTCCACACATTTTCATACGTGTAATTTAATACATAAATGAAATGAAAAACATAGAAATTGATGCAAAGGTGAGAGTTTCTAGGAAGCCTAACCTTCGCGGGAAAGATCGCCGGCGAAATTTCAGGCCACGGAAAGAGTGAGAGTGTGTTTTTAAATTTAAAAAATCTGATGAAAATTTAGAACAGAAAATGACTTGTGTTTGATAAGTACCAAGATGTAGATATGGGGAGAGCTTGGATTTTTGCGTTTTAACTATGCTGTGTGCATAGCAGGAAGATCCATGGTTCTTGGCCTGCATGCCGTACACGTGGATGTCTAAGCGATCGTTAACCGTTAATTTTTGCTAAGGGGAATTTTGGACCGTTGACAGAGGTTACCTGAAATGAAGATTCTCATATGGTATGTGAGGGAAGCGAAAGCTCTTCACTGTTTCTAATTTCTATACAAGGTAACCACAGCACGAGATAAGTATCCACGTGGTGTCTTTCCATTGGCTGTCTTTTTTTAGTGTTCACCCTCGCTTGCTCATATGGGATGAGATTCACACGGCACATTTACACTTAAAACCTGGGGATTGGATTTAAATCGAGTAATTTCGGATTAAAATCATGTTTAAGTGATTTTAACGGCGATTCAAAAATAATTAACTCTATCTATATTTATGCATAAATATTCTTTTGTTATTGGCTCCATTTCTGTTCTGTATGGGATTGAGTTTGCAAAAAAGTATTTTTTTCAGGAAAAATAATTATTTTTAATCGTTTTGAGTTTGATAAATACTATTTAGCTAATTAAATCAAAAATATTAAATTTTTACTTTTTTTATACCCAGCAATTGTTTTTAATCAATTACAGGTTGGGTTGGGGATGTCGAGATTTAAATATGAATTATTTGAGGGACACTTAAAGTTTTCAAACAATTATGTTGTAAGTGATTCTCACACACAACAGCAGTATTAGACACTCTATTTTGAGTCAAATTCACTTCTAATTTAACACGTAGTATTCGAGATTACTGTTCAAAATCTGCAGATTTAAAATTTTTTTTATTTAATTGAGATTTTTTTAATTTTTTATAAACTTTTTTTTTTCAAATCTACTATTGAAAAAAAATACCTATTTACATATTTTTACTAAAAACAGTTCAAAATTTAAAAAAAAATTAAAAATACAAATTTTTTTCAAAAACTATTTTTGTCAATGCAATGACAAACAGGGTTTAAGTGTTTGATACTTCAAAAAAAATTAAGGATATGGTTATATACTCTAAATATTATTTATTAGCTATACTTTAAAAATATGCTGTCAATCATTGAATTATTGATTTAAATATTTTTGTTTAATTTTGAGACAAACAATTAAATACCAAACTATTGATTATTAATGTGAATAATATTGAATCATGTTCAAATTAATTTCTTGAACTAATTTTAATCGGATAAAAAGTTATCACTTTAAAATCAAAACACTTTATAATATAATTTATTAAATTTATAATAGAGTTTGTATTAATTATTAAATCAATAAAAAATGAGATTCAATTTAGGTGATTAACTAATGTACTCCATCCTTATTTAAAAAAAAACTAATGTTCTATACAGTCCACACACTTCTTCTGAGAACAGCATTCATGGTGAAATTTAGGGGGAAAATAAATTTATTTTATATTTAAAAATACAAACAAACTTTATAGTTCTAAAAGTTGACAGTTTGTATTAAAAGAGTGTTTGATATTGTTTTTAAGTGTTTTAAAAGTATATTTAAAATTTTTTTTATTTAATTGACTGATTTTTTTAATTTTTTGTAAACTGTTTTTCGAAAAAATATTTATTTATCTACTTCTATAAAAAATAATTTTCAAAATTCAAAAAAAAATTAAAAATACAATTTTTTTTTTAAAAGAATTTTTCCGAAACTCTATCTCAAATATACGTTAAGGGAGTGCTTGGTATTGAATTTTGGAAAAACGTTTTTGGAAAAAAAAATTTGTATTTTTAACTTTTTTTAGTTTTAAACACTATTTGTACAGAAATGTAAATAAATGTTTGATAAAAACATGATTGAAAGAAGCAGTTTATAAAAAAATTTTAAAAACAAGTCAATTAAATAAAAAAATTCAAAACATACTTTTAAAATATTTAACAGCAATCTCAAACACTCCATAAGTATTAAAAGATAAATTATGAATGCATTTAAACATATAGTTCTTTTTTTTACGAGAAAAATAATTTTATTGATTCAAACTAATAATATATTAATAAAAACATATTCAAATCCGCTAAAAACTATAAAAGATGAATAAGTGAAAATATTCATAGCACTGAAATTAATAGTATAATAAATCGGCTCAAAACTTACAAATTTTATAATATCACAGTAACTACAATACTTATAATTCTAATTCCGCAACTGACAATTATAATATAATTTGTTATTTCTGTTGAATCGAATATATTTTATCTGTCTGAGTTGCTTATAAAAAAATATTATAATAAGATGACGAAAACAAAATGTTATAACAAGATAACAAAATCAAATACTGTAACAAAACGACGAAATCACAAAAAATAAAACAAATAAAATAAAAATTTATATCTACATGTAATAACCACTTTATTTTAGAAATTAATTAATAAAAAAAATACGTAGAGCTCACCACTTATTTCTTTAAAAAGATGGTTGTTAGAGAAATAAATTAAGAAGAAAAAAATTAGAGAAAAAATGAGGCTAGAATTTGAACTAGTAGTTCTTAAAAGGAAAATTTGCGTAAATTGAATTTGAAACTTTCTGTAATTAGTTTATGTAATTTCTATTTTCATTTGATTTTTTAACTCCTTAAATAATTGTTTTTCTTCTATTGAATTCTTAAATAATAATGTATACATATTTACATGAGATACCTAATGAAGTCTTTAAATTTGAGAGAGGTATTATTGATAGCAGATATTGCGTCTCTTTTGTAATTTAGATTCGAATTCCATTATATTTTTTTAATTTGTAATTGATAAAAAAAAAGAATTAAATTAAAAATAAATAGAGAATCAGTAAAATAAATGCAAAAGTTTAGAAATCAAATTAAGCATTCTTTGTTTTTTTTTTAAAATATTAAATAATTAATTAATTTTTAATAGGGAGCTGTGGTGTTAGTCCACAACCTTGAGATTGCATACCAAAAGAAAATATGGTCAGCTAACAAATTGCCTTACTAGCTAATTAGTGGATGGTTTCATATATGGGAAATTGACAAATTGTCCAGAGACATAATTGGCATGCTTTTTGCAAATATATCAACTCAATAATGAGTTAATTTTAAATTAATAGGTGAATTAGCTTGCATAAAATTATTGTTTTTTATAGCAATTTTTAAGTTTTACCAAGTATTGAATTCTTTTTTTTTTTTAATTACAAAAGAGAAAAAAATCAGAGAAAAAACAGCTACATAGGTTACATTCTAGATTAATATCATCCACTAATTAGGCACTGATCGGTAAATATAATCTAGATTATAATATAATTTGACTACAATTTTAAATGATTTTGACTAATAATATGTGTTTGGTAAAATATATTATTTTAAAAAAAGTTATATTATAATTTCCTAAAAAATAAGCTACTTCTACTAGCATTCAAAAGTAATATAGTAAATTATTATATTTTTTTCCTATTATATTCTCATTCTTTCTGCTTAATGACATTATTTTTATTTTTTCACCTAAAAAATATAGGTCTTAAATCTTTTTTTATTTAGTTCTCTTGTTTAGTTTGACTATCCAATTCTCATAAATTAATGTGTACAATATTACAAATGACCACAATTTCACTATTTTTAAAATACAATGTTAGATTCTATTATTATTATTATTATTATTATTATTATTATTATTATTATTATTATTATTATTATTATTCATTGTAATAGCTATATTAGACAATCTATATAAAAAAAAAATTCAAGATTGTTTAGTAGTATGATTTTTGTTTATGGCCTTTTATTTCTATTTCCAAAATCAGAATTTTTATTTAAATTAAATATATCCATAGAAAAACAAATTGGAAACGGCTGAAAAATTATATATATATATATATATATTATTTTTCTATTTCTTTATTTTTTTCGTACTTTTAATTTTTGAAAACAGAAAAATTTTAAAAATTAGAAACATACCTAAATTAATATTTTTAGTAAGAAATAATAGAGATAATAATACATTAGTACCAATGAAATTTGTAAATTATACGATTTACCTTATATAATTCAACATAATATACTAGTACCCCATAAAGTTTGAAAATTATATTATTTATCCCATAAAGTTTTGAAATATTGCACGTGTACCTCTACAAGTTTGATTTTATTGTATTAGTATTCCTTTGAGCAAAAGATAATATTTTTTCTTATCAGTGTATTATGTCAAACTATAAAAAATAAATAATATAATATTTAATTTTAAAAAATATTAATGTATTATAGCAAACTATATAGTACAAATTGTATAATTTTTAAATTTTATCAAAATATTAATATATTATGGAAAATTACAATAACTTTCCCTTCGATAAATGTGGCCCTTGTGGGCCAATTAAGGTATTTTATTGCCACGAATTAAAATGTTGGATTATCTACTTTTTTTTTTTTTTTTGTGACAAGAAAAAATGGATTATCTTCTTAATTATATGAAATGACAGAAAATTGTTAATTATTTTCCATTACTGAAAGGGCTAAGAATTTGTAATAAATGCAGCAATATCTCAATCAGGATTTTTTTTTCATGTGTTTATCCTTAAATTAATAACTGATTAAGGCAACAAAATTTAAAAATAAATAGCCTGCCAAAATTAAATATTCTAGCAACTGTGGCATTGCCAAAATATGCTAAATAATTCATATTTTCTTACTCAATTTGGATTCTAAAATAAATGATGGTGTGGTTCATGTGAATAATAATAATAATAATAATAATAATAATAATAATAATAATAATAATAATAATAATAATAATTGTATAATTTGAGCTTCAAATTAAAAAATTAAGAATTTCAATTGAGATCCTATGTTATTTAAAAATCTTCCTTTTATCTCAAATATAATATAAAGAATACCATCCTGCGTGGCAAGCTATGAATTTAATTTATTTTTACAAAATAAAATTAATTTTTCTACAAAAATAGATTGATTTTTTTTTTTATTTTGTTGATCTTTCTTTATTTGTTTCTTCGTCTCTTTTTTTTTTTTTTTTGTAGATATAATACCTAGATTTTCTAGGTTATTAAGATTACTGAGTTTCTTTATATGTGGGTTGGATTTAATGGATTGATTTCTATTTGTATCTTGTCTTGCAATTATCTTAATTAATAAAAGATTGTTAGGCTTTGAATTTTGAAATAATTGATAAATGTTTTATATCCAAAACTGTCTCAAATATACTCCCTCCATTACAAATTAATTGTCTCTTTTTGTTATTACATATAAATTAAGAAAATATTTAATAACTTTATTTATAAAAAAAAGAGCTAATGGACTAAACTGCCCCTGTATATATATATAATCAGGGACAAAGCTAGAATTGTTACAGTGGACGATAAAAATGTTACATTGTAAGAATATATCTATTAGTAGTTGTTGGGGGTTAATTGTAGGATTATTCTAATGAAAATATAAACTATTTTTGCACAATATATTTTTTGTTTATGAGATTGGGAGGATCATGATCCCTGTCAGCTCCCTTTAGCTCCGTTCTCATATATAATTAAAAAAAATTAACGTTATATTGATACATAGAAGTGATAATGAATTGAAGTTTTTTTAATTTGAAAAAGAAATAATTAGCTTGGAGGAAGTATTTGATAAAATATTTGAATTAGTAGTAAATAGTCAATTACGGTCTCAAAGTTCCAATAAGCTATTAATTTAAAAGTTTCATTAAATTTTATTCATATTATAAATAATAATTAATATACATTTTATTTACAAAAAATACATATAATTTTTTTTTTTTAATTTTTTACTAAATGCCTTTTTAAAAATACTTTTTCATTTATGTTTCAATGGCCAATCCTAAGGTGTTGTTTCGACATTTGCATAGAGCTTTGGATCGTGAGAGAGATATTACAAAACCATGGATCTGCTCCAACTGGAGGCTCATCTCATCTGTAAGTCGGTGGCCATTTTGATCCCGCTAGTGGCCGGAAACGTTCAAAATCCCCGGCAGCAAAATTCCAAGAATGAAATGATGGGATTAGGATTTACGCAGCACACTATCAGTTACAGGGCAATTGGACAATAGAAGAAACCCCTTTTAAAAACGCATTAACTGGATATTGAAACAAAAATTAGAAATTGCAAAAAGAAAAAGAAGATTTAGGAGGAAGAAGAGAGAATTGTAGGAAACGCAGGTGTTTTAGGGTTATTGACGAGAGATCGTTGAAGCAAGGGGCATTGAGAAAGAGAAAGATAGTTGTCCGATAACACATTCGTTTTAATATGCAACCTTTCGTTTTTTTATTTTAATAATAATACAATTAATGCTTTAATTGCTATTATTTTTATCTAAATTACATATTAATACTGTCTATTCTTCTTTTTCTTTTATTTTTTTTTAAATATGCATGCATGCGTACCCATATTGCTCCGTTGATGTCTTAGTATTGGCAGCTCGTTCCGCACACTAGGCAGCAGCTGGCAGCCTAATGTCATGGACTCACACACTTGAGACCGTGTAAATTTTTCCCTTCATTACAATATGTCCCCCTTTACATTCAGTGTGCATATGCAGCTCTGCTGCAGCCTAAGCAGTGGCAACCAATGGTGATATTGGCAGGCCAGCGTGTCAATGCAGTTCCACTAATGCCCAAACAACGGCAGCCAATCCTGCATGCCATGACAGTTGCTGGTAGGCTAACTAGTCTAAGTAGCCCCTCAACCAGCCTTACTCGCCAAGGCTGCTGTTGGCAAGTCAGTGTGTCTATGCAGTACCGCCGATGCCTAGGCAGAGGTAGCCAGTCCCGCACGAGTACCAAAAGTATTTCCAATGTATATTAAATATATTCTAGGGAATTTCTAAAAAATTTCCGATGTATTCCCAAATTATTTTCAAATGATATATGAGGTGTTTTCAATGAATTTTTAAAATATACCCAATATATTCTTAAGGTATATCTAATATATCTAAGAAATTTTTAAAATGTTCTCAAATTATACCTAAAATATTCTCAAGCTATACATAACTAAGGTATACTTAAATTATTTCTAAAAATACAGAACTAAAGTATATCCAAGACATATTAAAGATATACTGAATGTGTATTTTTTAGTATATTTTGGAGTAACTTTTTAAGTATAGGTATATTTGCAATATTTTTAGAAAATTTTTGATAATTTTGAAAAAAAAAAAAACCTTAAGTGGGGATATTTTTATAATAGTTTAGGAGCTTTCTGAAATTTTTGAAAAATTTCCAAAAAAAACAAAAAATGTATAGTTCTCTTTCATGTGCTAGGTTATGGGCCTTCTCTATCCCCAACTCACATATAAAGCCCATAAAAACTACAATATTACACAGTAGATGGGCCTATTTTAGAACTGAATGCTCCATCGTTATTTTGAATCTTTTTATTGGGTTTTGTTTTTCAAAAAAAAAAAAAAACAAACAAAAGAATGACACAACTAATATTTTTTCTATATACTATAACATTTTTATATTACAATTCAAAAATTACCGAAAATATTTTCTTAGCATATCATATTTTCCAAAAACACCCTTTTAAAAATGTTATCATCTACAAAATTTGTAATTTTTCCATTAATATTAGAATCATCAATTGTATTAATCACTTCCAATCTTCTTATTAAAAAAAAAATACGTTATACAACTCTAACCTTATTATTTCAGCAGATTTTGTTTCCAAAATTTTGCAACTTCTTTTCATCAAAATCATATTTCCATAATGCTACATATCATATTAATAATTGAATCCTTAATTGCCTCAATCATATTAGTATATTATTTACATTTCACCCATGAATGTGCAATATATATATCCCTAATTTCCCACTATTATTTCATCCATTTATACTAGTATATGATTTTTATTATAGAAATATGAGTTAAAATAAAAGAAATATATATACATTATACATACATAAAATATATAGACATAAAATATAAATACCATATAATTTGCATATATATATATATATATATATATATGTTTAGTTGTTTTTTAAAAAAGGCAAAATAAATTGTATATGTGAAATATATGTAATAAGTATGTATATTTGGATTTTATATATAACAAGTATATGAATTTTATATGTAACATCTATGTAAAAATATTAATTTAAACTTAACCATTAGTTTAAAAAAATAAAAATAGCAAAATAATTGTATATGTGAAATATATGCAACAAGTGTATAGAATGTATATGTGGATTTTATATATAATAAGTATATGAATTTTATATGTAATATATATGGGAAAATCTTAACTTAAACTTAACAATTAGTTTTAAAAAATAAAAATATTAATTTAAAGTCATTTTTTAAAATTTTAATTTAATTCCCAAGCCATAAAAAGTGGCGGTAAAAGAGAATATAATCCGATAGAGTTTTAATTACGATAAAATTACCAATTAAAGTAAAAGAAGTGTAAAATTATCATATGTTTTTGAAAAAGAGTACAAAAGTCCAAAATACAAAAGGATGTAAAATAGTAGAGTATATGGTGTACTACTTTCATCAAAAAACAATTTATTGGTTTTTAAAAGGAAAAACCCATGCATATTACTCCCTTTAATTTTTGGTAATTACAATTAATTTCAAAGAATATATATATATATATATATATATATTGTACTTGGTTCATCCAATTCTTTAAAGCATTCCAATAATACTTCATATTTCACTTTCTATTATATTAAAAAAAATTCATTCTATATTTTAGTTTGTCTTGAAAATTGTGTGCATTCCTACAATATTTTTTATCTCACTTTCTATTTTAATTTTCTATTCATAAAACTATCCTAAAAATTAAAGAGAGAGTAAGAAACAAAAAAAAGAGAGAGAAAAGAACATAAAAGAGAAAAGAGAAATAATAAAGTATTATTAAGGAGCTCCTAGTGACTCTTAAATTTGAAGGATAATATAAAATTGAGAGATTGAAATAAGTAAAGTATAAGATAAAAATAATGTCGAAAAATATAAAACTTCTAAATATAGATAAAGAGAGAATAACGTTCTTAGTCAAAAATTTCATAGTCTAAGTGATGGGATAATTGAAGCCTAGTCATGCTGATTAAAAAGATGATTGATGAGTGTGCTTGCTTGTGCTTCCTTAGCATATGAACTTGCTTAAGAAAATAGACTCAGAAATTTGTAATGTAATAGATAAAGATGATAATGATTTTGAAATTTAAAATAAATTATGATTCTTTTGAAAATTTCTCTCTTTTATAGAATAAATTGTGTTTTTATTACAAAAAGTCTTATTGAAAATTCCAATTTGAGATTTTACAACTATAATGATTATATTAGTATTATTAAATTAAAGCTTATTACTTGAGGGTTGTAACTCACTAAGCACATTTTTAGAGCATTTTCAATAAACTATTTATTTGTATTATACTTTTTATTTTAAATAGTAATCTCCAATGAAATCTCTATTTTTAAAATTTAGAGAATGAAATGAGTTTGATTAGGGTGACAATAATGGACACTACATAAACTCAACACGATATTTGCATGTTAGGATTGAGCTTTATCACGTTCGTGTCAATCTTATAAAAACACAAAAATTATCATGTCGTGTTCGGGTTGATATGCTTATATAAAAAAAACAAGTTTAACCCGTTAATAATTTGTATCTTATTGACACATTATAACCTATATACACACTAACTAGATAGTTTTATACTATTTTTTTAGGTTAATGGTATCAAACATATCCTGTTATTCTAACTCATTATTAAGTTGGTCGTGTTCGTGTTCAAATTTTATATATGACTAGCTTATTATATCATATTCGTATTGATCCTTATCGTGTTATAGGTATATCATCCATACAAATTGCTACCACTAAGTTTGATTCTCTATATCTTGATAGCCAAATTTCATCATCTATTTCAATTGCAATTAATGCATTTCAATTTTTTATGTATATTCTCTTTTTTATTAGTTTGTTTTCTTAAAATACTTTTTTCTTTCCTCATAATAAAAATCATTTACTTTTGATAAATATTAATTTATAGAGAATAAAGTAAAATGAATAGTAAAATATAAAGAGTTCATTGAATTTGTAAAAAAAAAAAAATTTACTTTCTATATTTAAAAATGCTCTTTATTCTATAAAGGAAATTTTTCAAAATTTTTAAAAAACTCCTAAAATATTATAATATTACATTCACTTAAGTTTTTCAAAACTACCAAAAGCATATAAAAAATATTACAAGAGTCCTAAACTTAAAAAGTCACCCAAAAGTATACAAAAAAGTGCATATCTAGTATATCTCTAATATAATTTGGATATATCTTAATTCGCTATTCTTAGAAATATCTTTGATTTACTTTAGTTTGAAATACCTTAGGAATTTTTTTAGAATTCATTAGAAATTTTTTATAAATATATTGAGAATATATTGAGTATATTTTAGTTATATCTAGAGAATATTTTGAATCAGAAAACACGTTTTACTTTGATTTGATTGGCCTAGACATAATAGATTAAATAGAGTTGAAGTTGCCTAATTTTTTTTTCTTTATTTTCTTGACTTAGTTAATAATGGCAACACATCTAATTAAACTCTCGTTCATTCTTACTCTATTGCTTCTGTACGGTACAATTTTTTCACTACCTCATATGCTCCTCAATCAACCCAGTTATCATTACTTGCAATATTTTTCGAATTTGCGGCTACACCTGGTTTAGCATATCCTCCATCACTGCTACCAACATCACTGTTATTGCCATCGTTGTTGCCGCCGCCGACTGAACCACCATCGCCGCCACCCACTTTGTTTCAAGAAAAGTTTTAGTTTGTGGATACATGCATAAAATTCTGTAACTTAGTCACAAGCATAAACTTAGGCAACTAAATTCTGAGATGAAAAACATAGTTAATCCAAAAAGAAAATCACTCCCAAATTAATCAGAGGATTGTTAAAAGTTAAAACTCTTAATATTAAGTTCAAAATTCTCCAAATGCAAATAAGTTGCTTCTGTTAAACAAACAAACAAGCAAAAATTTGACTCTCAATCAAAAAAGCAATTCAAGTCTTGAAATTTGAAGCTGAATTGCCTCCTTTTCCACCGTAAATTACTCTGCATTATTTTTCCTGATCACTTTCCTGGTTAATGATATTGAGGAAAGCCAAACATTTTTGGATCCCACGTGGGATGGAAAAATTAATAGAATTTATAATGGTTTGGACAATTATTTCTCTTAGAGCTAGTTTCGGGAATAGTTAGGTCCAAATCCATTATCTACTGGATTTTATATAATATTAGAGTCATGGTTTACAAGCTGGGCCTGGACATAAGAGGGAGTGTTGTATCCCAAATTTGTACCCTTATAGAATTTTATATAGTATTAAAGTCACGATTTACGAGTTGGGCGTGAAAGGGGGTATTGGATTCCAAAGTTGTAGCCATAGTTTACGAGCTGGGTTTGAGCGTGAAAGAGAGTGTTAGATCCCAAAGTTGTACCCTTATAAAATTTTATATAGTATTAGACATAAAAGAGAGTGTTGGATCCCAAAGTTGGACCCTTATAGAATTGTATACATTATTAGAGTTACGAATTGGGCATGTGCTTGAAAGGGAGTGTTGGATCCTAAAGTTGTACCCTTATAGAATTTTATATAGTATTAGAGTCATGGTTTACGAATTGGGCGTGAAATGGGGTATTGGATTCCAAAGTTGTAGCCACGGTTTACGAGCTAGGCCTGGGCGTGAAAGAGAATGTTGGATCCCAAAATAGTACCCTTATAGAATTTTATATAGTATTAGATGTGAAAGAAAGCGTTGGATCACAAAGTTGTACCCTTATAGAATTTTATACAGTATTAGAGTTATGAACTGGGTCTTGGCGTGAAAGGGAGTATTGGATCCCAAAGTTGTACCCTTATAGAATTTTATGTAGTATTAGAAACATAGTTTACGATTTGGGCATGAAAGAGAGTGTTGGATTCCAAAGTTGTAGCCATGGTTTACGAGCTGGATCTGGACGTGAAAAGGAGTGTTGGATCCCAAAGTTGTACCCTTATAAAATTTAACATCCCACAAATAGCCCCACAAACATGTCCTTCCTAAAACAACATTACCTAAAAACCGACACAACATGTACACCCTTCTCTCTCCTTATTTTCCGGCTCACCCACGCTCTCTCCACATTTTTTGCTGATTTTTCGTTTCCATTAAATATCTCTCTTTATTTTCCTTTTCTCCTTCCAATCTACTGTTTGCTGAAATTTCACTCTCTGATGAGAGAAGTGGCACCGTTCGAGTCCGTCCAGTGCTGTGAGTGGAAGAAGACTGTCGTCGTTGGCACTCACTGCAAACGCTGGAGAGGTCTGATGAAGATCAACAAAGCAGTGTTTTCAGATCTGATTTCTCCAATATTACTTTTTGTGTCTCGTGTTTTCTGATCAGCGTTTGTTCGTTTAGCAGATGGTGGCTAAAATTTTGTGTGTGATTTTCGATTGTTTGTTAACGTTTGTTCATTTATTCGTTCTTATATCCTGTACACATATTTTGCATATGGATCTTCCTCTCTTTCACTATCATTGTTTACACTTTCCTTGACAAGAGATTAATTTAGTTATAAGATTTTTCTCTTTTTTGTGCATTTAGATTTGAGATTTTAACTTTTTGCTGCTTGTCTCTGTTGTTGTATGTCTTTTGGATTCTAATGTTGTATCGTTGATGCCAGGGAGTTGTTGGGAGTTAACTGATGAAGGGACCTTATTTTGGATATATATTTTGATGTGTTGTGGCTCCAGGATTTGCGTTGTATGCCAGCTCAAGGATAAATGTTTTACAGTGCTGATTTTTGGGTTGATTGCTTCCTGCAAGTTGGCATTTGTAGCTAGCAGCATTATATTCCTGGATCATTCCCAATTCGACAGGTTCCGAGCTCATATTTACCATAACACAGCATCCAATGGCAATATGTAAAGGTTGGGGTTGAACTAGCGCACGCTGGACATGTGGCTTCCACCGTCAATCCAACCTGTGCACCTCTTTGTTTTTTTCAAAATTTAATTTATCAATCTTTATTTTTAAAAAAAATAATTAACCAAAATTTAATTAACAATTAACAGCCAACATCTATGCATGCAAAAAAAAAAATAATATAGATTAATTTTTAGCACAAAAAGATGTGTGATACAAATAATAATAATAATAATAGTAATATGTAAAAATTAATGTTGCATATATAACTATCATATAATTCACATATATTTTGTAATTTTTTTTATTTCAAATTTGAATGCAATTAAAGAACATAAGATTTACCACATTTTATGAGTTTTGATTTTTGAAACTGCAAATTATTTATAATATACATATAACTTTAATATAATTAAGATATAAAAATTAAGATACTATGTTTATTAAATTTGTCATTTTAAAAATATAATTTCAAAATTTTTATAATTCATATATTTTCAAGAAAAATGAGAAAACAAACCCTACATATAATTTACATATACCTTACATATAACGTTTTGCAGTTGCAGTTTATGTAAACACCATGATTTGCTTTTTTATTTTTATCCCCATCAATAATTAAATAATAAAAATAAAATAAACATATAACACAGCATAATACAAAATAGAAAATAGAAATATATGAATATAATATAAACGTAAATTAAAATAGATGAATTAGAAGATTAGATATACCTTTATAAACAGATAAATATATAACCTACATACACCATACATATAAATTTCTACATTGCATTCTATTTAATCCCCATGATAAGTTTTATTATTTTTAATCTTCATCAATTTACTATTTTAATAACATAACTATAAAGTTTTTACTAATCACATACTATATTATGCTATATGTACCTACATATACCATAATATTTAATTTATATGTATATATATAGTATAAAAATAGAAAAAAGCAGGTAAATATTTATAAAAATACAGTCGCTTAAAGTTTTTTTCAAAAATATAACGTACTTGATGTTTTTTTCAAAAATACTGAAAATCAAGATTTACCATAAAATTAATGAAAATTGAAGTTACAAAAATTTTATCAAAGATTTACTTAAGATTTACTCAAGGTATACTCAAAATTTACCTAATTTTTACCATAAAATTAAAGAAAGTTAAAGTTACGCAAGATTTACTCAAAATTTACCAAGATTTGTCTAAAAATTATATGAGGTTTACTATAAAATTAATTAAATTGATATACCATATGTATATAAGAAAATTAATGAAAATTGAAATTACACAAGATTTACTTAATATTTACCAAAATTTATCGAAGAATTATTCAAGATTTATCCAATATTTACTACAAAATTAATAAAATTTAAAGTTACAAAAGATTTATCTAAAATTTATGTTAAGGTTTACCAAATATTTACTTAAAGTTTACTACGAAATTAATGAAAATTAAAATTATATGAAATTTACTAAAAATTTACTCAAATGTTTACCTCCACTCAATCTCTCAACTAAAAATTATCAAAAATCTATCTAAGGTTTACCAAAGTAAATAATTTTAATTAAGTTAATTAAATACAAATTTACATATTTTTTTTTTTATAATTAAGGTTTGTCCAATGTTTACTTTAGCAATTAAGTTAATTAAATACAAGTTTATATATTTTTTGTTAATTAAATTAATTAAATAATGATTAAAAATAAATAAATTCATGCATAAAACAAATGATGGTCATGCAAGTTAATGAAATTTTTAATTAATGTTTAAAATATAAAAAAGGATCATTTTCTTTTTCAATTAAATGAAAAAAATATGATAATTATACTGTAAAAACTTATATTTGAAAAAAAAAAAAAGCAAAAATCACTAAAATTAAAATTAACAAAGTTAAAAATGAAAAGACAAAAAAACCAATGTGAAAATAAATAAATAAAAAACTTTGAAAAAAGTGACTTTTCGCGTAAATTCCTCTGTATATATATACACTTGAATAAATGGCCAAATTGTTGGGATATATATACCCCAAATAAATGTAAACCGCTTGGCATCCGAAAACCGCGTAGAAAAACTGGTGTTCACTTCTTTTTGCAACTAATGAAGGAGAGAACGTGTTGTTATTGGTATTGTATTAGACTCTATTTTTGGATTTTAGAATTTTTGAAATGTCATTCATGTACTTAAGCTGTTGCAATTTTGCTACTTCATTGGGATACTTGTGTCTCTTTCCCCAAATTTTACAAAACCTAATCCCACGAAGGCAATATAAGTGAAAACGATGTTGTTAATCACTCGGCCTTGAATTATCTACTCGTATCGCCTTCGCCTTAGGTATATATTATTCCTAATTTCTCAGCCACACAACCACGACCTTCAAATATTCCACCGATAGATGGGGGCTGTTGATAGAGGTATTTTTGAAAAGCCAATTCTATTTCTGCTAATAGCGATTCAAATGTTTTTGAATGCAAAGGATTCTAGTGAAATGAGTATCCATAATCGATGAAGAAGTTAAGGAGAAGAACGAAGAAACAGATGGAGATGGAGATATTGTTAAAAAGGATATGTTACAATTGAAAAAATATTTTGTAAAAATGGAAATAAGAAATATCGCAGAATTTTTGTAAGTAAAAAATCATAAGTAGTATTTAGTGAAATTTCCTCTTCAATTAAATAAGAATAACTTTGACTATAATTACATTCCGAACATAATTAATATAAGACCGTTCTATGGTTTAAAAAAAAATTTCAAATTATGTATTTTGCTTGCAAATTGTGCTTTCGGTAATTGGCCTGCTCAAAACACACACACAATATATATATACTAATTTTTCATTAATGTGTCTTGCAAGTTAATATTAAATATTGATTAAACTAGTTTTGTATTTATATATTATTATTATTATATCATACCATATATAAAAAAAATCATACCAAATTATTTAGTTTATTAATTATATTGCTATTATAGTTATTAATTTATTTACTATATACAAATTATCTTGTTTTTTTTGTTTTTTTTACTGCGTCTTTCTAATATTTTTTTATAGAGTTATTTTTTCTGTTGATATTATTTATCTGTTTTTACATATAAAATATAATTTTTATTAATATGTTTTACACGTGATTATTAAATATTAAATTCATCAATAATCACCTTTTAGTTATTGTTATTATTATTAGAAAAATGAAAATATTTGACATTTCAAATTAAATTTTTCACTTTTTCTAGAGTTACAAATCCTACTATTCATTAATTTATATAATTAAATTGATAATATTAACTTTTATTATTTTTTAGAAGAAATTAATATTTACTATATATTTTGTATTATACATTTCATATTTTTTATTTTAATATTAGAAATATTAAAATTTTTTCTTTCCTTTTAGTATTAGTTATTTATTTTTTTCCTTTTAATACTACTTATTTGTTTTTTATATATAAAAATATATTCATCTACTCTTAATAGAATTAAACTTCTAATTAACGAATTATTAATATTATTTACTGATAATTAAATTATTAAATGATAAAATTAACTCAATTAACTAATACAATAAGACTTGTACGTGATTATTAGATATTGGACTTGTCATTAATTATCATTTAGTTTTTATATAATATTTTCATTTTTTATTAATTTATTTCATTTTATTATGATATTTTATTCATAATGAAATATAATAGTGCATGTTTATTTCAAATTCCAATAAATTACTAATTTGTCCATCTAGTTTTTCATTAACATGCATTGCACGTAATTATTAGATATTGGACTTGTCATTAATTACTATTTAGTTTTTATATATATTTTTTGTTTTTTATTAATTTATTTCATCTTATAATGGTATTTTATTCATTGTAAATTATATGAGTGCATGTTTATTTTAAAATCCATCAAATTACTAATTTGTCCATTATTAAAAGTTATATATAAAATAGAGGTAGTAAGTACTTTATGATTATTTTATCTATTTCATTTTCTTGATAATTGGATTTATAATAATAATAATAATAATCTTATCCAGCAATTATTATGTAATTATATCACATTTAATTTAAATACTAATAATTGTTAATTATATTTGATTCTTATATCATACTATATATAAAAAAAACATGCTAAATTATCTAGCCCATTAAGTATCTTACCCATTATGATTGTTAATTTATTTACCATATACAAATTATCTTATCCATTCTATTGTATACAAATTAGTTATTATATATATATATATATATATATATATATATATATAACATAGTTACCTATTTCTAATAGAATTGAACTTCTAATTAATGAATTATTAATATTATTCACTAATAAATTAAATTATTAAATGATAAAATTAATTTAATTCACTAATACAATATGAGCTTTCCACTAAATTCCAACTAATTTATTTAATTAAAAAAACCAATGTTTACCCATGAACCTAATTAGCCCATATAGTAATATATGTCAATCTACTATAACTAATAGAATTCCTCACTAAATTAATCTAATAATGATAAAAAAAATAGTTATATAGTTCTAATAGAATTGAACTTTTAATTAATAAATTATCAATTTTATTTACTAAAAAATTAAATTATTAAATAACAAAATTAATCCAATTAACCAATATAATCAGATTGGTTTTTCAGTAATTGACTCTCTTTCCCTGCTCCCACTTATATATATATATTGAATAAATTGCATAACTTAGGGCATGATTTATTGATGATAGAAGTGAGTGAAGCTTTTAGCCATCGATTTTCACTTTCTCTACATGCCCAATTTTCACTACAAGAAACTGTATTTTTAGTGGGGGAAAATTTTGCCACTAAATCTATAAATTTCGCCAATAAAGTAATTGGTGGCAGAAAAAGTTTTCCCCACTAGTTCGCCGCCGAAAACGCAACAACTAAAACTATTAGTGGGGAATTCAAAATTCGCCACAAAAAGCTAACATTTTGTGGGGAATTTCATTCTCGCCACAAAATCCCTATAATGCCTATACATTATAGTGGCAAAATTATTTCCCCACTGAAAGCACATATAATTTGTGGAGAATTTTTTTGTCACTAATTCTGTACACTTAGTGGTAAATTTTTGTCCCACTATATAATTTGCAGAGAAATTTTGTTTTGCCATACAATCTGAACTTTTAGTGGCAAACATAACTTATTTTGCCATTAAAAATTGGAATAATTTGTGGAAAAATCACCATGATTTGTTATTATTGGGAGTAATTGCTTCTCCATTAATTAATATGTGGGATTTTTTTTGTTCTAATTAATGGATATAATTTTAATATCATCCAACAATCAAATATTATAAATCATCATCAATTAATAGATAAATGTAAGGAAAGTTTATAAACTTCATTCATATTCTAAATTGTATACATATAAAAAATTAACTTCACAAAATAGACAAATATATTTCATGCTTATCCTAGCAAAAGAGTTCTCAACTACATAATTTCAAGTATTATGCTCAATCAAAAACAAAAAGAGCTGTTTTGCTCTATACAAAAGAAGAGCATGTGCTTGCTTACAATTTCTTACATTTTAATTGGTCCATGATTGTCTTTCAGTAGATCTTTGCATTTTAAGTCCTACAAAAAAAAAGTATCATAAGAATGAAATCTTTGGTAAAAACTACTAATGTCAATATCAATAATAAATACATACTTTTCTCCCCTTCAATATGCAAATCCAA